>JABSTQ010009571.1:0-275817 GCA_013358835.2 Ixodes persulcatus
CCACTGCCCTGTCAACCTTGGGTACAAGTGACAAATCCTCTCGCTGCGTTCATTGTTGAGATCCCCTGAAGATTAGCCTTTGTAAGCGCACCCCCGTTCTGGCCTGCTTCCTTTCTACTCCTTCTCTCTTTTTCTCTCTCTCCCTAAGCTGAAGCCGTGATAGACGGTGCGTACTCGCCGGACAATGAGCCGTATACTTTTCATCGCTTGAATCCGCTCTCTGTGCACGGGAAACGCAGAAGCTGATCACGTGGTTTGACGGATGACGCATTAGCGGTTGACAAACCGGAATGCCTGCGAAGACCGGACCTAGTTTCGCGTGCGATGCGGCCTGCGGGCATGCTGCGGATTTCGCTTCTGTGGTAAATGGTATCTCGTTCGAAAAGTCCTACCCGTATCGATTTCTTCAAAGAGCGCAAGACATTCTTGTGAATCGTTTAAGGCTGTTTATACTCCGACGTCGAGCGCAGTGAACGCAGCGTAGCGCAGAACGCGCGCCTTTCATTGGCCGGCAACCAGGAACTCGATATCTGCGACCAATCAGTGTCTGTGCGCGCTGCGGTACGCCGCGCCCGTCGACGTTACGTTGGAGTATAAACGCACCTTAGTGTTCGGTTCGGCAAACGGCAGCGTGTGATACATCGTGGTGAATCTTCACGGATCCCTTTCTTCTCGGTTTTGTGTTTGAGTGGTTTACTGCTGTGCCCGTGTCGACAATCTCGGATTACATCTTTAAGTCCGGTATTTTCAACGTAAGTGCGCTGCAACCTACTTGGTGGTCATTGTCCGTTCTTCTACGGGTTTCTCTTCCGGATAACCTCTAGAATTAGGTAGTGCCTATCTCCTGGCAGCCAGGAGAATAATTTTCCCACATCTTACCGACTGTCGCCATTATCTGTCTGAAATAATGTCACAACTGCAGGTAGAATACTGACTTCCTTATTCACCCTGCGTTTCGCGAAAACACGTTTCGTGGCCACCTTTTCGGTGAATACACGTTGCGTCAACATTCACGTTTCATCGACATTTGTTATGCGCAATTGCACGCTGTAGGGGCATTTTGTCGGGCGTGTTTTCCTGAGGCGCTACGTTTCCTTGACATTTGTTACACGAATTTCACGCTGTAGGGGCATTTCAAAGCGCGTGTATTCCTGAGGCGCGTGCTCACTGAACCAGCCCACCCTTTCACGCCGCTTCATGGTAAGTCTGCAACAATTATTTGCAAAAGAAAAATCGAATGCTATTCTGAGTTTTTAGGAAACATCGCGGGTTGATGAAACGATCTGTCGATGAAATGTCGCTCGATGAACTGATTGCACCACCAATGAGGGGCGACTACCGGTTGAATTTCGGGGAAAAAATTCTGCCAGCTGTCGGGAGACTGGACACTACCCAACAATTACCCCGGTTGTTGTTTGCTTTGCAATCTTCTCAGTTGTATAACAGCTGAGTAGTACCTCGTCACATATTACAAATTGCTTAGTTTGTACTTGTCTACAGAATAGGCTGTGTGTAATAAACTTTTAGGAGATTTCAAAAATATCCCTTGTGTCTGTGTACCTTCCTTTTTGCAAACAACTTGGCGAGTGCACTTGCAAACAGCTGGGCGAGTGCAACGATGGCGAAAAAATCAGCACCAATGACGGCCAACATTGGATCGGGTCGCACTTCCAGTATGTCCAATATTACGCCGGCCTTTGCCAATGTGGGACCACCATTGGCAGGAACCATGGTTTAGCAATGGCCCAACATTGGCACCAACGATGGGGCCGACATTGGCTGGAACGATGGCTGAACAGTGGCCCAACATTGGCACCAATGACTGGGCCAACGTTGGATGGGGTAGCGCTTCCAATATTGTCCAATATTGAGGCCGGTGTTAGCCAATGTTAGGCCGACGTCGGACCAACATTGGTGTGCTGCCTGGGATTTTTACTATCAAATAAAGCAGTGTTTCTAGCCATCTTTCGATTTCTTTTTTACTGGGGCGACCTTTGTAGAGACGTTTAGTTCTAGGTGTACTTTCGTCTGTAATTGTATCTACAATTTTACGTGTGCGATTTTAATGCATCAACGAGTTTCTGAATATAACCTGCGTTACAAGAAGCCCTTTATCTCGACAGGGAAGAAAACGTAAGCTGCACCCATGTCCAAATGTATTCCTAAGCTCCCCATCTCTCAGCCGTAATCCTCATGAACATGTCTTCAAAACTACGCTGCCTCCATGAACCAAGCGGGGAACGCAGATGGGCGTGCCCAATGGATATCCTTTCCGAGCTTCTCGGAGTTGCCGCTACGTGAGGTAAATCCGACTGGAGTCGCGAAACGGCCGACTATCGATCGATAAGCAGCCCACTTCACCAACATTCACTTTACGAACAAACTTCGACCCGGCCGGACCCCTTATTCGGAGCCGTGCGAAGCCCTAATCCTCCCACGCGGTCTTCAGCGTGGTCCGTCGCGCCTCGCTGGTTTGCTATTTTAAAATATTTCCGCTTCGCAGCTTTCATTCCCCGGCGTCATCCTGCCTAAGCCTTACCAGTTGAAATACCTTTAGACACGCCGATCCGATAGAACGTTTCCGAAGCCATTTTCGCCTCCACTGCGACGATGTTTTTTTTTTATTACTAGCATTTAATGAAATGACGAACTTTCTGCTCCAAAATGGTTTAATATAAATTTTATTTAGAAATGCCTTAAGTTTGTAAATGTGCCTCAGCTGTTCTGAGTGTAGCGAGTTCCGCAACGATGTGCTTTCCTTCGCTTATTTTGTTACGTTTAATGTGTCTAGCCAACTAGTTGCCTTAATATACATCTGAGTATTCTAGGGTGCCTCCAAATTGGTTAGTCTTTTATCCGGTGTTGTGATAGCCGTGGCGAACATGCGAGCAACAAAAGGTGTCCCGGATAAACACACGAGTGTGCCAAGTATAAATTAAAGTCATTGAAGGATAGAGAAAACGCGAGACTCGGAGAGTCCCGAGCACATTAGTGTTTCTTTGCAGTCAATGAAAAGTTTGCGAATGACGAAGCAATAAGCGTCAACATAATAGACCGCACCCTGCTCTTCTGAAGCTAGCAGTGACTATAGTTGCTCATTTGGGTAAGTTGGTAGTCGTACAAGATGACCCGCACGGACGGACAGAGTTGCTTGTTTTGTTGGTGTGTGTTTGTGATCGCTGTTCCAGTTTTTTTAGCTGTTTATCCCCCGTCTTGTACACTGACTATATAGAAATTTCCATTCGCCGTTACTGTGCATTTCGAAGCCGCGCAGACTCTCCAATAGTTGACCTAAAAGTGACCTACTTGCTACGGGGCTATGTGACACCTCTTTAGGTTTTCTTCGTATCCCAACTCCTTTTTTCCTATCTCCAATATTTGACACCGTAAATCCGCTCTGTCTTCTGTGTTCCTTTTACTCATTTTGATCGGGACTACCATCGTGTTGATTTTCGAAAAAGTCACCCTGTCCTCTACAAAATACAAAAGGGTCTATTTCGCTAGAATGCTCACAGCCAAAAAAATAGCATACTTCTATTGCACTTGTGACGTACTACAAGTGTACTTTTAAGTGATACTTTGGTTTCCAGTAGTAGCAAGCGTAGTAGTATTAGTAATTATAACAATAATAATAATGTTTTAGTTTTTCTTATAGACGCTTTACAGCAGCTGCGCATGGGCGCCGCCTTAACTGACCTTCAGTTTTTGTTTCCCCTGATTACGTTTACTTCACTTTATTATAACCATAGCAGGCTAGGTTATTGCCATCTTAGATTTTATTCTGTCTTTTTCCCCAGCATTGCCTTTGTGGAGGCTTGTCCAAACCAATTTCAGTGACTAGGTATCTCGGTAAAACAAGAGAAGGTCAGCAATGGCGGCTGTATTCTGGCGCGTGTGTAAAGCATCTATAGCCCACAAACATCTATGAAGCCTTTTGTGTGGTGCACTGAGAGTTCGTGTTCACAGCAACGCCATTAAAAATGTACACAAAGATATGAAAAGGTATGACTAGAAGTTTGCGTCACAAATATAGGGTGACCCAAGCCGCCAGCCTCGGTCTAAAATGAACCGTAAAAATCGACGCCTGCACGTAGCAATCTAAACTTTTCGTCAAAGGTGTATTTCACACGTCGGTTTTTTCGTGCAAATTTAGAAAGCATAGCCCTCTTTCTGTAAAAAATAGGGCAAGAAACTTGCCTGGGTCAACGGATGGCGGCGAAGCAGACGACCAAGTCCAGTTGCGGGGCGCGTTTGGCGCGCGTATTGATAGATGGCGCTACTTCCTTATTGAGACGGCTGGCATCTACCATACTTCATTTAAATGAACACAATTTTTTTGTAATGTACCTTTAGATTAAAAAGTAAATGCGGTCAATAAAAGCAATCCTTAAAAAAACGCTTCTGCGTAATAACGGCGCTTTTGCTGCCAACGAATTTCGTCTGCGTGTCGTCTGCTTTCTTTCGGTGGTTGGTTGCGCCTTCCGACGCTCCGACGCTGCTCGCGACGCCATCTATCAATACGCATGCCAAACGCGTCCCGCAACTCGACTCAATACGCCCGTCATTGACCCAGGTTAGTTCCTCGGCCCTATTGTTTTACAGAAAGGGAGCTGCGCTTTCTAATATTACAAGGAAAAACCGACGTGCGAAGTACAACTTTGACGAAAAGTTTGGATTGCTACGTGCAGGCGTCGATTTTTACGGTTCATTTTAGACCGAGCCTGGTGACTTGGGTCACCCTATACATCTCCTACACAAACTTTGAGTCAGATGAATTACACTTTTGCAAGGATGGTTGAAATTTATCAAAATCAAGGAAAATATCCAATTCGCAATTGCCTATATTCTTAAAAGCAAACTGCATACCAGATAACGGGGACGATTTACAAATTATTTTGGGGTAAAATGTTAAAAAAACGACGACTAGCTCTAGTGGGCATATGAAAATCTATACAAACAAGCAAGCTCTCAGTCTTAAGAGTACCATGTGCTACTTTATGAAGAACATGAATGTCTCTAATAGCCCTCCTTGTTGACAGCCTTTCCCGCCCAAGTAATTATAGCAAAGAATCGTAAATAAAAAGCAGCTTCCGACCACTGTATGGGTGGTAAAAAATTCAAATAAATATCTTCTTCACATTCTCGATCATTTCAACCTGTGTTAGTGAGAGTAAATTTCAACTAATTGATCCGACTTTAAGTCCCGAGCGTACGAAGCTGCTGTAAGATTCATCACAGAAAATAGCGATGTGAAAGAAAGAACGTGATTACCGAGTGATTATAACCAACTTTCTTATCGCTTAACCAACAATTTTAGATACATGCGCAGTAACTGAAGGAGTACTATCAATGTAGACGCCAAGGTCTCTTACGAGAGATACACAATGTATCGCTTTGTCTTCGAGCAGATGAGGGGAAAAAATCGTCCTGTTTTTCTATTAAAAAATGTAATTAAGTTTTTTCTGGATTTAACGACAAAGCGGTTTTTGCACACCACTCGGAAATCGCACCAAAATCAGCGTGCTAGAAAGTACAATCAAAATAACTTTTTAACATTAAAAAAACGTTGAAAAAACTATATCGTTTACAAACAAAATAAAGAACAGTGGTCCCAGGTTCAACGCTTGGGGCACACAAGAAGTCGATATAAAACACTTCGAAAATGAGTAGTCAACACAAGCAGTGTCACTGCGAAAACTCAACTAGTTACTGAATCCTTCACACAGCTTAGGGTACAGGACATAAAAATAAAGTTTGCAAAGGAGCAAAGAATGATCCACACGGTCAAAGGCCTTCGACATCTCAAAATATTCTACAGCAAGTTGACCCTTGTGTGCAATTATCGGTTGAAAGAGATACAGGAAAGAGCACACATTTGTTTCTACGGACTTTCTATTAAAAAAACAAACAAACATGCTGAACAGGACAAACTTTCATCCTGACATAACAAGAGATCCGGTTATGCAAAAACATTTCAAAAACCTTTGCGAAACGACACAATAACTAAGCAGTACAGTAGTTATTTTTCAGGAAGAAAGGATATTTTCCACTCCAATGGAAGGTAGCCAACAAATTCATTTATTAAAACCAGGAAAGAACCTCTCTAAAGTACCTAGTTAAAGGCCTATAGCCTTAACAAGGTGTCTGGGTAAAATGCTGGAACGAATGATCAACCGAAGTCTAACATATATCCTTGATGGAAATAAAACTTACTTACCAAGTATCAATGTGGCGGCTGTTCTTCCAGGTCCACCCTTGACCATCTTGTTAGACTTGAAACGAGTGTATGTGAGGCCTTTGTGAGTAGAAAGGTTTGTTTGTCGTTTTTTGTTTAGAAACGCATCCAGTACAACATGGAGGTATGGCATTAATAATTATCTATATAACTTCGGCATTCTAGGTCGAATGCTAGGTGCTATTCAGGACTTCTTAGAAAGACGCACATTTCATGTAAAGTTTTGAACTACTCTTTCTAGAAAATTAGTGCAGGAAAATGACGTACCCCAGGGTGGTGTTTTCAGTGCTACTTGTTTTCGAGTAAAAATAAAGTCCATCTCGCATGTAAGTTCCCCATCAGTTCAATGCTCCTTGAATGTTCATGACCTTCAAATTTATGTGTAATCTAGCAATGTTTGTAGTTGTGAACGGAGAGCTTACTTGACAATTAACAATATTGTAAAGTGGGCAAATAATGATGGGTTTACATTTTCCACCGAAACAACTTCTTCTGTCCTCTTCTCTCGAAAACATGGACTTGCCCCACAGCTTGCCCTGACCACGTATAACGTCTTCGTCCAAACCAAAGGGATACAGACATTTCTTGGCCTTACCTTTTAAGCAAATTTTCCTTCAGCTTTCATATAATCGATTTATAAAAAAATGACATAAAGCACAGAATGTCCTGAAGGTCCTTTCTCAAAAGTCATGGGGTTCTGATCGCGTATGTCTATTAAGAATCGATCGCTCCTCAATTGTAGTATCCCGACTTGATTATGGGAGTATAGTATATGGGTCGGCAAGGGTATCGGCATTCATAATGTTAGATAATGTTCACCATAACGGAATACGTCTCGCCACTGGTTCTTTCCGCACATCCCCGGTGTTAAGCCTATATTCTGAAGCCATTGAGCTGTATCATGAGAAATGGCATTTTTCTTTAAACGTTATGTCTTCACTTAGGATTCATTCGGTACTGCAACATCCATTTCGAGGAGTCGTAGAGAAATCACGTTTCGAAAGAACTTTCCTACATAAACCCTCAATCGTTGCTCCGTTTTCAATGAGAAATAAGTCGGCAGCCGTCTCAGGAGGTCTTGACATAAACCTACCTTTTTCTTCGGTTTCAGGAACAATAGCTCCATGGCAATGCTTGCCTGCTGTGGAGCTGTCTTTGACCTAATACAATAAGAAAGACACCCCTCATAAAATTTTAAGGCAACTAGGCCAGCGTTTACACTGATGGCACAAAAAATGATTAATCTGTCGGTGGCTCCGAAATCGGGCCTTCCTATTAATGTGTGTGGAGAATTAAAGGCAACCCGACAATTTTAACGGCCGAGTTGTATTGTTTCCTTCTCGCCCCCAATCACATCAGAAAAAATAGACTTCTTTAGCTCCATAGTTTACACGGATTCCCTTAGTGCTCTAAGAGCACTCAGGATCGCTCGACGCAACAAAAACTCCTCTTGCTACTGCTGTACAGTTTAAAGTAAGCATTGCCTTGGAAAACAATATTCAAATAGTCTTCTGCTGGGTTCCAAGCCACGTAGGAATTGCCGAAAATGAAAAGGCTGATCGTGCTGCAAACACATGTAGTGAAATAAATGTGGATATTGAAGACACGCCATACAGAGGCTACCGTGCAGCCCTAAAGAAACACATTAGATCTGAATGGCAACAAAGAATGTAACAGTAAAGTTAACAACGAACTGTATTTTGTAAAGCCTATTTTACAGGAGTGGGCTAGTGCCCGGCAACAGGAATGCTTCTTCGTGGTAGTCCTATGCCGGTTATGAATTGGCCACACACATCCCACGCAGGGGTATTTGCTCCGTCGAGAGGATTCACCCTTGTGCGTATACTGTACAGAACCCCTAGCTGTAGTGCACATTCTCCTCGAATGACCTGCAAATGACTGTGATCACCAATTTCGCTTCCAGTTTAATAGCGCCTGCCTTTGTGTACTGATTGCTTTGTTGCTTGAATACAAACCTATATTAGCCATATTCACGTTTTTTTTTTTAATTTCTTAAAAGACCTCGGGCTTTTACATCGACTGTAGTTCGAAACTATAATTTTTATGTTATCACTTTCATAATTTTACAGACATGTCATGCTCACTGTTTTATTTTTCGTCGGCTGGTACGCTTCTTGCATCCCTTAAATCCTTTCTCTTTAATAGTATGATAAACAGAGCGTAATGGCGCAAGTGAGCTGGCGTATATCAAACATTTTTGTGAAAAACCCGAGACTGGAGTTTTGTGAGACGACGACCAGGAAGAGAAGGAAAACGTCTCACACACAGCTAAACTTTTATTGAGGACAGAACCCTTTATACACGAACTCATCTCTGTGACGTCACGGCGCGGTGGTGGCGCGTCGGTCGCACTTCCGGTCTGGGGCTGTGGGCAGAAGTCCCCATGCCAGACGTGTATTCCTGCGTTATTTTGAAAGGAACCAGACAAAAACCTGCCTTCTCGTCCAAACGCCGCGACTGGGGCCGTACCAAAAGTGTCGAGAAAGGTTTGAAGGTCAGTTTTCACGTGCTCGGATCGTCCGAGAATTTGGATATGTGCCGTGAAAAGGGAAAAGCAGATGCCGTCGGACAACGATTGCTTGGGCGAGAAGCACTTTGGGGTGAATTCACGGACACTTGTGGTGATCAGATTTATTTGTTTTGTTCCAACATGAACGCCAGAAAACCGTCAAGTTGTGCGGACCACCTGCGGACTACGTTCAGTGCGTCTTCAAGTTCAAACGGCCGCCTGATTGTCCGAACTGTCGTCTGCTCTTTCAAACGTTTCTGCTTGTCGTCTGCTCTCTTTGACGACGTCGGTCCGTAGACCAAATGTTGGCCCGGTACTTGCGATAAGAAGTAAGTGCAGGCCTCAAAAGACTTAAATTTGAAGGTTGGTAAGCAGGCTCGATGTAAACAGTAGATACAAGGAGATGTTGATCATTGTTCCCAGTGACCATCACCGATTGTTATGCCTAATTCAGTTGGTCCGATTCAGCTTGCAATTGTCAGTATCGACGTCGACGATCTCAGCTGCGGTTCACGCTTTTGCAGCCCGAGCGGCGTCGCGACTGAAAATTCCGAGCGAAATCTCATCATGCGAATCAGGCTTTAGCGTACATTCTGCGTTGTCCACGCGGAATGAATCGCCACATGTCACATTTTTCACGCAAAGCTTTGCGGTGTAACGAACCTCGGTAATTTCGCTGACGCTGTTCAAGATAGTCAGACATCGCCAGGAAGACGTAGAACCAACAATTTGAACGCGAAAAAGGGCAGGGGAACTCACACTGACGCCGACAACATTGCATTTCAATGGTGTGTTTATGGGCGACGGCGAGCTTGTTGCCCACACCCCCATCGCGCATGCGCGGCGCCGGTGGCGTCCGCTAGGGGCGCACCGGGCGCTCCGGTTTGTTTGTAAACATGAGTTGGTGTATAGAGGGTTAGAAAAAGAAGGAAGAAAAGGAAACCCTTCTTCATATCACCTCTCTCAACAGAAGATACGACACCGGACATCTAACAATGGGGTCAAACCATCAAAACATCTGACGGCACCAAGAATGACACATCAGTCACAAAAATAAAAAAACACCGGGAAGATTACAAAATGCACTAGACCCTTCACTGACGGAGTCAGTTATAAGACTACACAAAGGGGGCAAAAAGGTTGTAACAAGAACTAAGTGGAAAAAAAAACTTTTAGGCTAAAAATGGCGTCAGAAATTTAGAAACCGCTTCTATTCCGCTTCTACAGACAAAGAGGGCATGTTCACTGCATTCCCATGCTTGGTTATCGCGATTGACTCTCACAGCAGGCGCTTGTGGTCGTTTCTTTCTGTTACAATTGTAGCTGCCGAGTTTCATAATGGCACGCCATTCTTACATTCCTGAATATGCTTGAATACCTCGGAGTATGGATGCTTCTTTTTGACACATCGTTTATGTTCGCCTATTCTATCATTAAGACAACGATTCGTTTGACCTATATAGAACGAACCACAATCAAAGGGGGTCTTGTAGACTATGCCTGGAACGCATGTACCACACTTTTTTCTGCGTTCTTTTAAACAACCTTTCTGGGCGGAAGCGAAAGGAGTAATCCGCTTCGAATTACTATCTGTGTTGAACACCATTCGCACACCAAACTTATCAGCGATTGATTTTAGGTTGTGTAAAATCTTATGGAAGAGTGGTATGACTACAATTTTTTGGTACTCTGGCATTTTAATAATTTTTTGTATTTTGGAACTATGTACGAAAGCTGCTTGGAATAAATTCTTGAGGATATTTTGCATCATTAAGCCAAAAAAACACAACCTGAATAGACTTCATAATGCAGTGCCAACAGTACTTTTGAACCGCGTTGTTAATCATGTTCCGAACCAAACCTGCCTTGACATGCTTTGAATAACAACCATCAAAGGAAAGTTTTGGTTTAGCTTTTACTTTTGCATGCGACCAACATAACCCCAGGACCAATCCGAGCTGGAGGTCTAAATTCTAAAGTACGTTGTTGGCTGGCATATCTATAGTCATACCCTTCTTCGATAATATTTCGCACAACCTAAAATTAATCGCTAATACGTTTGGTATATGCATGGCGTTTAGCATATATAGTTTGAAACGGTTGACTCCTTTCGCTTTCGCCCAGAAAGGTCGCTTTAAAAAAAAAAACAGAGGGAAACGTGTGTCACGTGTGTTTCAGGCATAGTCTACAAGATCCCCTTTGATTGTGGTCTGTCCTATATAGGTCAAACGAAGCGTTGTCTTAATGACAGACTAGGCGAACATAAACGATGTGTCAAAAACAAGGATCGATATTCCGACGTGTCCAAGCATATTCGGGAATGTAAAAAAATGCGTGCCATTGTGGTACTCGACAACTACAATTGTAGCATAAAAAACGACCACAAGCGCCTGCTGAAAGAGTCAATCGCGATAACCAAGCATGGGTGTCACAGAATTCAGTAACTATTTGTCCTTCAATGGTGATGGTGTTGTTCGTTTCCGTGTTTGTGAGTGGGGTGCGCGAGCGCCGAGGACAGGAGCGCGTGCTTAGGATTTTTTTTCGTGCGAGATCGGAGGAAGAGAAAAAAGACGACGAGATCCCGGGCGCGCGAGGGTAGTGGAACGTTGGAACCCCTGAGCAAGGCGGCGTCGGTGTGGAATGTTCGGCGCTGAGCAGGTCCGCGGCAGTGTGGTTGTTCGACCACCGAGAAGTATTCGACGGGGGATTTGTGAGTGCTTGTGAGTGAGTGCTGTGCGTCACTACAACACCCAAGCCACCACGATTTCTCGACCCTGACTGGCGGCGCAACGAACCGGACGCCCACCGACATCTTGGGACCCTGACTCGGCTCTCCCCCTCCAAAACTGTATGACAACCTCGATTTGACTTTTGATTTTTTTTCCTTTCCTTCTTTCGACCGTGTGTACGTCCTGTGCGCCTTTCCCGTACTGTTGAATTATTTTATATAAAATACTGTTCGATACGTCGGCATGCTTTGCTCTCAATTCCCTTTGCCTCTCAGGAAGTCTATCGCCAAGGTGTGGTCCTAACACCTGGACAGCGGTCCAAGTCAAACTCCAAATTTGTTTGTTTAAACGGGATCTTTAACATTCGAACCTGTGACAAACTGGCGTCCGCGACAGGACCTGCTGTCCACTGTGACGATCTATCCTAAGAGGAGGAGGGTGAGCGAGTGAGTTTTGCCACGCCGTAGGGAGCGCGTTATGAGGCTGACGCCGTTGCGGGAGCACACAACCCGGCTTACCGATCGGGAGCAGAGGAGAGGTTCTAGAGTCAGACTATCCAGCAAAGGGTCCGCGCGACTTCAGCCATGGAGCTCCACGAGCTAATGGCCTGCGGAAAAAAACTCAGGCTCAAGGGTTCGGCCCTGAAGAAATGGGTGGACCAAGAGAGGGAGAGTACAAGAGCCGCGAGAGCGCAGGAGCAAGAGAGGAGTGTCGAAGCGGAGCACCGAACACTAGAGCTGAGGATCAGGCTGCAAGAATTACAGAACGCGTCGCCGATCCCTGTTATCACTAGTTCCGCCGAAAACGGGACCCGGACAACGCTATGGAAGAGTCCTCAGCGTTGGCTGCCCGCCTTCGACAAGAAGAAAGACGACCTTGATGCCTACCTGATGCGCTTTGAGAGACTAGCGAGCGGGCAGATGTGGCCGCACGAACACTGGGCCACTGCGCTTAGCGTATGCTTGGCAGGGGAGGCACTTGGAGTCTTTTCTAGGCTAACCCCGGAGGATTCTGTCGAATACGATAACGTAAAGAAAGCGCTCCTACAGAGGTTTCGGTTAACTGCGGACGGCTTCCGAGACAAGTTTAGAAGTGCTAAGCCGGAAAAAGGGGAAACCGGTACACAATATGCGGCGAGGTTGTCTAGCCTGTTTCACCGTTGGGTCGACCTGTCCGGGACGGCGAAGGATTTTGCCGCCTTACGGACTTTGCTGCTCACGGAGCAATTCGTTCGGAGCGTTCCGTCAAAAATGTCGCTTTTCTTAAGAGAAAGAAAGAGCAAACAGCTAGGTGAAATGGCTGACCTCGCAGACCGCTATCTGGAGGCCCAAGAATAGGAGCCGGCCAGGAGAGAGGAGGCTACACCAGACTCTGCGGCAAGTGGATCTCGACCGACATCGAATGGTCAACAGTACAAGGCCAGTAAACGTCTTAGGAAATGTTTTCTTTCCGGCAGAAGTGGACACCTAGCGGCACAGTGCAAAAACGGTCAGAAACCGAGCAGCCAAGCTGGGACCTGCCGAAATTGCGGAAAGTCCGGTCACACGTCCAGTCAATGTTGGAAACGGGACGGAGGATCGCAAGTTTCCTGTGTTCAAGCAAGCAGGGAGGAGCTGGACGCAGTGTCCGGTCGTGTGAAAGGTGGCTATGTCGAGCTAAGGGACGGCACCAAGGTGCCAGTGGTAAACGCAGTGTTCGGGACTTCTCGCCTGATGGGGGACATGCCTGTAGCTACCGGAAGACTACACGGACAGGCTGTCACTGTGTGGCGTGACACGGGCTGCAACACTGTCGTAGTGCGCCGAAGCCTCGTACCAGATGACAACCTGACCGAAACGTCGAGTCTTGTGTACTTAGTGGACGGGACTGCGAGGGTCTTGCATGAGGCCTGGGTGCATGTTGAGACTCCTTTCTACAGTGGGAACGTCGTGGCTAAGTGTATGGGGTACCCTTTATACGACCTGATTTTGTGTAACCTCCCTAAAGTGCGCGCTCCCAGCGACCCGGAAGCTGGCTGGAATAGACCGGACAAAACTGAAGTGGGTTTGCCTCACGATGAGAAGCAAGATGTAGAGATTCGTGCCACCGCAGCCATGGAAACAAGGTCCCAGAAACAGGCGGCAAAGAACGCCACCCCGCTGAGAGTGTCCATAATTGAAGGTGCATCTGAGAAGCCCGAGGAGCATGCGACACTACAAAAAGAAGACAGCAGTCTAAAGGGGCTCTTCGACCGTGTCGGAAAGATATCCAACAGGAGAAACTCAGAGGGTCCACTGAAGAGTAAGCGAGATGTGAAAGTCAAGAGGACCAGTATCGGTCAAGCTGAGGATGAGGTGGTAATGAAAAAGCCTGCAGGACTTGCAGCGATGAAAGATAAAATAAAAGAGGGCAGGAAAGTCCAGTATTCCTTGGATGGAACAGTTGCCATGTCGACAACTGGAAAGACCAGTGATCGTTGCCGTGGAGAAGCCAGAGTGGCAAAAAACAGAACGGAGCCTTCTAGAGAATGGGTACGAGCTGGTGACGTTTGGGACAGTAATGAAACGGCTGAGTTGGTGGCCAGTCTTGATTTTCAAGAGATAACAGGTGATAGAGACCCAGAAGGTAGCAGCGGCTCACAAGTTGCCCTTAAGATGAAGAAACGTAGAAGGAAGAAAGTCACTAGAATCAGACCTGCGACGAAAGCAAGTCTACCGAGAAACGTTTTCAACCACAAGGTGAAGAGAAAGCTTCGAGGAAGAAGTGACCGTAGCCGGTGTCTGTGGAAAAGCCGAGTCTCTCACAGCGAAGCTCTTGTGAAGCGGTGTCGGCCCAGGCAGAATATTCGGCGAGCACAGCGAACAAGTGATCATAACGTCCATGTGGTCAACTCCTCAGCGTTGAGAAGTTACAGATTGGCTGCTCAACGCCACAGCGGAAAGCCTGTTTGCGTCAGAAAGAGCAACGCTCGAAGACGCAGGCTGTTGAAAAAGACGCACAGTGCTTCAAATAACAGGGTACACAGTTCGAGAAACGAAGTGCCTGTTGCTGCTGATCCGAGAAAGCATCAGTAGGACAATCATACACACGACCGTAAGCCACTTAATGTGGAAACGTCTTTGATGTGCCATGTCTGTCCAGTGCACCGTAAAACAATTCATGCAGGTTAGTTTCATTTGTTTTATTACTGGTTGAACAGATGAAACGAATATTGCTTCGGAAACAGGATGAGCTTTTTTGGAGCATTCAATTGAAGGATTATATGTGGGTGCGTGTTTTGTTTGTGAACTTGGTTTTTTTTTTTGCTTTGTTTTTTATTGCGCCCTTAAGTGCAGCTGCGCTGTTCTGTATTTTTGGGTGTTGTTAAAGAATACTCTAGAGAATCGATTGGAAAGGGTATAACTAAAATCTCCCGGGGTTGGTTTTTGAGAGAGTTTACTATTAATCTGGTTAGGCGTATCAATGGAATGATCGAGGTTTTAGGTGCTCAGGATTTGAGCCGAGTTGGAAAGTGTTAGAGAAGAACTTTATTGAAGCAGACCTAAAATATTCTGCAGCATGAAGTAATTTCGGTGTTCGTGTAACTTGAGTACAGTTATAGTTTGTATGTGCATGTTTTCGCAGTCAATATTGGTGTTCCGCAAGGTTTCTAAATGTCGGGAAAGAATACCTCAGTCGATTGTAGAGTTATACTATTAAATATTAATGTACGGTGAAACCTGTTAATATGCAGTAAGCAAAGCGGATAGGACTAGAAATATATTTAAATGTTGTGTGAATTGTTGTTCATTACCGAGTTTCAGGACGTTTCTGAAAATGTCAGGCGTAAAACATGAAGATAGTGCGCATTCAATTATGTGATTTTTTTTTTTTTTTTTAATATTCCTGCGTGAATATTTTTTTTGAAATAAGGGGTAGTGTCACCGAATTCAGTAACTTTTTTGTCCTTCAATGGTGATGGTGTTGTCTGTTTCCGTGTTCGTGAGTGGGGTGCGCGAGCGCCGAGGACAGGAGCGCGTGCTTAGGATTTTTTTTCGTGCTAGATCGGAGGAAGAGAAAAAAGACGACGAGATCCCGGGCGCGCGAGGGTAGTGGAACGTTGGAACCCCGGAGCAAGGCGGCGTCGGTGTGGAATGTTCGGCGCTGAGCAGGTCCGCGGCGGTATGGTTCTTCGACCACCGAGAAGTATTCGACGGGGGGTTTGTGAGTGAGTGCTGTGCGTCACTACAACATCCAAGCCACCACGATTTCTCGACCCTGACTGGCGGCGCAACGAACCGGACGCCCACCGGCATCTTGGGACCCTGACTCGGCTCTCCCCCTCCAAAACTGTATGACAACCTCGATTTGACTTTTGATTTTTTTTCCTTTCCTTCTTTCGACCGTGTGTACGTCCTGTGCGCCTTTCCCGTACTGTTGAATTATTTTATATAAAATACTGTTCGATACGTCGGCATGCTTTGCTCTCAATTCCTTTTGCCTCTCAGGAAGTCTATCGCCAAGGTGTGGTCCTAACACGTGGACAGCGGTCCAAGTCAAATTCCAAATTTGTTTGTTTAAATGGGATCTTTAACATTCAAACCTGTGACAATGGGAATGCAGTGAACAAGCCCTCTTTGTCTGTAAAAGCGGAATGTAAGCGGTTTATAATCCTCTAATTGAATTTTTAGCTTGAAATATTTTTTTACTTATGTCTTTATTGTTACGACTTTTTTGCCCCCTTTGTGTAGTCTTATAGCTGATTCCCTCAGTGAAGGGTGCAGTGCATTTTGTAATCTTCCCGGCGTTTTTTTCTTGTTATTGATGTGTCAATTTTGGTGCCGTCAGATGTTTTCTTCGTTTGACCCCATTTTTAGTGGTCCGGTGTCATATCTTTTGTTGTGAGAGGTGATATAAAAAGGGGTTTCCCTTTCCTTCCTTCCTTTTTTTTAACCCTATATAAAGGATTCTGTTCTCAATAAAGGCTTAGCTGTGTTTGAGACGTTCTCCTTATCTTCCTTGTCGTCCTCTCTCAATGCCTAGTCTCGTGTTTTTCACACAAAAAATGTTTAATAGTATGATGTTTGGCGCTCTATGGCCTAAGGTGCCTTTGTGCCAATAAACCGCAACAAACAACCTAACGAGGTGCTGAAGGTTCGCCCAGTGAGGAACGCTTCATTATTAAAATATGACGACCAACCGATCCCTAAATCAGGGGCCCAACGTTTAGAAACCGGTTCGGCTTTTTTCAGGGGCGACTATGGAGGAGAGGAGCCGCAATCTTCTTTTTCATCTATGACGGAGGCGAATGGGCACGATCCCATCTTGCTCCTCTTTGATCGTTTTTTGAAGACACATGGTGGAGCCCGTTCACATACACAGATGGCAGAGTGCCAAGAGGCCTATTAATGTTTTTTCGCGCGGTCTGAATGTGCCAAGATTCAAGGTAGAGCCTCCGGCGAGGATTAGTTTCGAAGTCCAAGATGCGTGTGTTTAGAAAGTCAATGCGGTGGTAATTTTTTTCACAGCGTTCAGCAACCGCGCTGCGCTCTTGATCGAAGTTGCGCACATCAGCCTTGTGTTGACGAATCCGTTTATGATAGTTCTTTGTTTCCCCGATGTACGAGGACGGGCGTTCCGCGCAGGGAATCTCGTACACCACACCTCGCGCTTTCTTTTTAGGGGGCCGATCTTTTGGTCGTGGCATAAAGCGTCCAAGGGTTGATATGGGCTTGTGGGCCATCTGAATGCCCTTCTTTGCTAGTACCCGTGCTCAGACTTGTACGCAATTCGTTACAAGTAACGAAATTACTTGTAATCCCTTACATTTATCAGTAATTTAGTAACGGAATAATTACATATTTTCTTGAGTAATTTTAAAGTAATTCCCTTACATTTTTACGTAACAGATTCCTTGTAATTCGTTACATTTTTTTCAGGACCCCCCCCCCCCCCCCGCGCCCTCTTTTTAAAGAAAGGGTTGTTTTTATTTTGGTAAAGTCGAGCGCAGTGACACCGAAAACGCAGGCTTGGCACTCTTCAGTTCCTCAAAGCTTTTTTTTTTTTTTTTTCTTGCAACACTAAGCCCCTGAATCTATTTTTTTAGACCCTAACAACAATGTCAAAAAATCCAAATGAACATTTCTACAAATATAAGAGAAAAAAGATGGGGGGGGGGGGCAAGTTATATCCGTTTTTTTTTTTTTTTTGCGATCGAAGGCGGGGCGAGGCGGACACCAAGGGATTGTGTGCGTCTTCGAGCAGCTCGAGGCGGTAAGTGCTAAGACAAGAATTAACAATGTCCTTCTCGGTTATAGTGACTACGACCATTTTCATAATGTCACAACACGAGACAACGCTCCGACTGCCCTAAAATCCACTAAAAGGGATGTGATAATATGTGAAGCCACAAGCATCCTCGTTCGTTGCTGCACACTTATCATCTTCTCATAGAAAGACGGATATATTTTTTTCAGTTTCTTTCACCTTATTTGACCCAGTTTTAAGAGCTACTTACTCTTTTGTAGTCCAACTTCTAGGGTTGGCCCACTGCATTTGTGAATTCCAGCCACGGTATCTGCATCTCAGTCACCATTTTTGTGAGTCAGCGTTTTGCGAGCACTTCGAAAATGGTAATAGTCTTCCTTTTTTTTTCTCCCTGTTTTTACTCCAGCAGGACGCATCTTATCTCAAGCAGATATTTTTACAAATAAAACATAAAGGTGGCTGACGTAGACTTGATATTCTGGGCTTGAGGAGAGAGTGAAACTCGTGAGTGGGGCCATAGCGCGGCTTACTTAGTTCTCTGCCTATCGCTGCCCGTGGCATCAGCAGACGTCTATCTGGAGAACATCGGAGTAAACTGCAGTCGGTTCGTGCTCCGTGCGTTCTTGAACGGCATCAAGAAAGGTACACACGGCAAACGTGCGTTTACATTTCCTTGTTTCAACCGACGTTCTAATTAATTGTTGTTATGAATGTCCTTTTTTTTCTTTCGATTACTTATACTTATATACTGGAAACCTCCTTTTATTCACCAACGTCTCAACCGAGGCTCGACCTGTTCAGAAGCAAAAGAAGAAGAATATCGATAATACCTTACTGTTACAACTATGTTTTGCTATTGTCTGGCAGTATATGCCGGTATACTAATTATTCGATTCGCCTGGTTCCGCCTACGCCCCGTCATGAACACTTCCAACCATTCTCGACAAGAAAACCGAAAGCTCTGGAATGACGTACTCCCGCCCCTTGCGTCTTCGCAAAGCGTTAAGAACGCGCTTCGTTTTTGCAAAATGTAAGATATGAGGGCCGAGTCTTGGAAAGGAATAAGGAAAGTATATTTACATTAAAGACAAACGTTAGGTAATTAGGCTAAGAGCGAGTTAGTGGTGGCTGGCTTGACTGGCTGAAGGCTTGAGAGGCATCAGACTGGTGCCAGACTGGAACACACGTGCCGTTCCGGCCGGGCACGAGGGCGGCTTCTTTCTCAAATGTCACTAGGCGCGCTCACTTGGGGCGCGTCAAAGGTAGTAAAAGAAGAAAAGGAGACGGAGGATACCACGCGCTCACATCCCACCGTAGCCTTAAAAGACCAAGTCTATTGGTCTAGAGCAAAAGAAACAAACAACCTGCTTAAAACAAAACAAAACAAAAAGAACGCAGAAGGCAATGACTATCAGCTAATATTACAATGTGAGCGCGTGATATCCTCCGTCTCCTTTTCCTCTTTGTATTGCCTTTGACGCGCCCCAAGTGAACGTGCCTGGTGACAGTTGACAAAGAAGCCGCCCTCGTGCCCGGCCCGGACGGCACGTGCGTTCCAGTCTGGTGCCAGTCGCATGCCTGTCAAGCCTTCAGCCAGCCAAGCCAGCCACCACTAACTCGCTCTTAGCCCTATTACCTAACGTTTGCCTTTAATGTAAATAAACTTTCCTTATTCCTTTCCAAGACTCGGCCCTCATATCTTACATCTGGCGCAGTCGGCCACAGGTCTGTCCATCATAGCAGAACAAAAACTAGCACCACGGATGTCCAATGCCATAATTCTCACCCAATCGAGCCTTAATTCACAAGTGCAGACCATGTCACAAGACTGCTTACAGAGAGAACCCTTGCCGTCGCCGGAGCAGCCATCCTGCAAGCCTTCACCCAGGAGACTCCATGTTTGCCTTTAAGTAGCCCCAGTGCCGAGCAGCCAGCCCAGATAGCCGGTACTGTGGCTATAGTCATTCACCCTGATCTTCCGCCAGCCCTCCTTGAAGATCAGTTACCTTTCAGTCAAAATATTGTCATTGCTGACATTGTGACACAACAGAACGGAGTTTTCACCCGCCACGAAGATGACTTAGGCCATTTCACATTCATGCAGCATCGCACTGACCTGCTACCAAACACCTTGCCCTACAGCGATACCCCGTACCAATCTGCTTCCGAGGACAGACAGTTCGTGGAAAAACAGATAAAGAAACTCCAGACCCAAGGTGTTATTCTTCCAGTATCTGGCCCATGGACTTTTCCAGAGGTCGTAGTGTCTCGCGGCGACAAGAAATGTTTGTTTGTTAACTATGCACCACTGAATGAACGCACGATCACAGTGGTGTACCCCCTGCCCCTTCTGGATCCAATCACCCATGACATCGCTGGATGCGCGTACTTCGCTACCACGGACTTGAAACGTGCATGCTGGCAAGTCAGCCTCCGCCCCCAGGACTATGAAAAGACAGCTTTCATCGTTCTGCTGTTGGATCGTTGAGTTGCTGGAGTTGAATGAGTCGTTCTGAACGTTTGCCCCGGCCGTCCTTATTCTTGTTTTAGTAGTGTGAATTTGGCTTCACCCAAACTAAGGGACTCGGTTTTATAGATACGGCGGGGAGTGAGTGTGTTTGTCTCTTTTCTTTTGTCTTTTGCGTACTTTTGAAGCCTTTGCATTCCAGCGTCAACCAGTTACCTTTATTTGAGGTTAGCTGTGAGTGAGGGACTATGCGCTACTAAGGTTAGTCTTTATTTTGCGTATTTTTTAATATTAGCTGATAGCCATTGCCTTCTGCGTTCGTTTCGTGTTGTTTTGTTGTAAGCAGTTTGTTTGTTTGTTTTGCTCTAACCAAGAGACTTGGTCTTTTAAGGCTACGGTGGGATGTGAGCGCGTGATATCCTCCGTCTCCTTTTCCTCTTTGTATTGCCTTTGACGCGCCCCAAGTGAACGTGCCTGGTGACAGTTGACAAAGAAGCCGCCCTCGTGCCCGGCCCGGACGGCACGTGCGTTCCAGTCTGGTGCCGGTCGCATGCCTGTCAAGCCTTCAGCCAGCCAAGCCAGCCACCACTAACTCGCTCTTAGCCCTATTACCTAACGTTTGTCTTTCATGTAAATATACTTTTCTTATTCCTTTCCAAGACTCGGCCATCATATCTTACAGAACATCGGAGTAAACTGCAGTCGGTTCGTGCTCCGTGCGTTTTTGAACGGCATCAAGAAAGGTACACACGGCAAACGTGCGTTTACATTTCCTTGTTTCAACCGACGTTCTAATTAATTGTTGTTATGAGTGTCCTTTTTTTTCTTTCGATTACTTATATTTATATACTGGAAACCTTTTTTTATTCACCAACGTCTCAACCGAGGCTCGACCTGTTCAGAAGCAAAAGAAGAAGCATATCGATAATACCTTACTGTTACAACTATGTTGTGCTATTGTCTGGCAGTATATGCCGGTATACTAATTAAGATGGACATAAATTAATTCTTATTCTAGTTTTGGCCAGATGTATGGCGACTTCTACAGCTTCGCGATTTCGACAATGGAGAATTTCAGTAGATTGGTCCGATGACTCCGATAACGATACCCGAAACCTCGCCGCCGCACATGCGCATTCATCATAACGTTAGGGGTGTATGGAGGTATCGGAACGATCTACTAAAACTCTCAAATATCAGGCAACGGCTGCTACGACGAAGCTTTGCTCTATCTTCGAAGTAAATAGTACTTCCATCGCTTCGCTGAAGCTCAATGCAGAGCATAAAGCATTCGTGAGGAATAATGTGCCACTCCCATACAGTGCCTCAGTCTAAAGGGTGTTCAGCGAAACAGTCGACATCTTCAGTAAGAAATAGTGCAAAATGTCTGACGAGACTTTCGAGAGTCAGCTGTTGCTCAAAATACTCAAGGGCATTCAATGGAACGGGTTGCAACAATAAGAACTTGGATAACCCTCTTCCCTTTGTTTCTTAATTGTAGACAATATTGTTGAAAGTAACGCCCCGAAAGTAACGGATTACTTTTTGGGGTAACGGTCACTTACTTTTATGGGAGAGTAATTGTAATTGTAATAAATTACAATTTAGCCTTAAATAATTGTAACTGTAATTCCTTACTATTTTTCAGTAACGTGTACAACTCTGCCCTCGTGCTAGCGCTTCACTTGTTCCCTTGATGTATGGGACGCTGATGCACGTGGTTGGCCGGCGTTTCGCATCAACCTGCGACTGTCAGTGTTGTCGACTTCGGTTTTGACGACGGGCAATGCGGTGTTTGAAGCTGCGCATATATCCGTTCTTCTTGAGGTCGCAAATGATGGTTTATTCTTCTTTACGTCGGTCAAAATCAGTTGAGCAAAGGTTCTTTGCCCTTGATAGGAGTGTGTTAACCACCGATACTTCATGACTCCTTGGGTGGTTGGAGTCAAGTTGTAAGTATCTTCCGGTGTGCGTTGGTTTCCGGTAAACTAAGAACTGGATATGGTATTTCTGCCTTTGTACAAGCACATCGAGAAACGGTAAGGTGTTGTTTTTTCCCGTTCCACGGTGAATTGGATGTTAGGCTCGATCGAATTGAGGTCTGTCGAAACGTTGTCTACTTGAGACTTCTTTATGACGCAGAAGCAGTCGTTCACAGGACTGGAGAGCGTTTTGTTCTATGGCTTCCATACACAGGTTTGCCGTGGCGACAGAGATGGAGGCCCCCATTGCGGTTCCTCTGGTCTGCTTCAAGTACTCTCCTTTGAAGCTGAAATAAGTGTTACTCAGGCAGAATTCAAGGAGGCGCCAAAGTTCATCCACGTTGAGCTTGGTCCTGTTGCTCAAATCGCTGTCTTTCTCCAGGATTTGTCTGGCAGTCATGAATGCGAAGGAGATCGGAACGCTTGTGAACAGGGATATCACGTCAAAAGATACCAGAATCTCCTCAGCGTTTATCTTTAAATTGCGAAATCTGCTCCACGAAGTCGTCATAGAGTAAAAAAAAAAAAAAGATTGCAGCTCCTTTCCTTCATAGTCGCCCCTGACGAAGAAGCCGAACCGGTTTCGAAACGTTGGGCCCCTGATTTAGGGATTGGTTGGTCGTCATATTTTAATAATTATTTCCCCAACCAGACAGACTTCTGTCTAATGTATTCTTTTAAGGAACGCTTTATGTATTGAAAAGGTCTGCCGGGAGACCTGCCGTCGAAGCCGCGGCCAACACGGTCGGGTACGGAACCGTGTAGTCATAACCAGGGCGATTGCAATCTTGACGTCATAGCGCGTGTGCCCACCGGCAAGGTCCTCCAAAATCATGGCGACAGAGTCTTGCGTGCTAAGGCCGCAGTGGAAACCGGTCTGATAGAGGTGGAGAGCGTCATTGGCTTTGACGCGCCACTCCATCCGCATCAGCGCCATCCGCTTCATGAGCTTCCCCGCCTGTGACGTCAGAGAGATCGGTCACCTCCTGGACTACAGGTCGGCTCACTTAAAACTGATTAAGACGGCATAATGGTCTCGTCCTTTGGGGTGGCCTTGAACATGTTGTTCACTTATGCGGTGGTGAGAGGCTCGGGAGACATGCCGAGAGGCTATGAAAAGTGGGGTTTCCGGCGGCGCTATTGTTTGACGTTCAAGCATTATAGTGAAGCGGAATATGAGATTTCGGGCGGAGAAACCCAGTGTAGAGAAGAAAGGCCTGCAGTGATCCCTTATCTACACAAAGTCCCCCACGTAGAAAGAACGTCGGAAGTCGGTATAGTATACCGGTGGTTTTTTGAGCTCCCAATAAATTGGAAAAAAATGTTTTATGGTGAACGAGAGAACGGTAGGTTCGCAAAACCGGAGTGCAAAAAAGGAACACGCGAAGCCGCTCGAAAGATGCTCTGAGTTCATTGCGTACAACATCCTTCTCTAGTGTAGAACATGTTATATCGGGCAGACTTTAAAGTTTCTTAACGATAAGTGAGGAAAGCACAGCAAGCATTTTGCTGCCACGATCGGAGGGCACCTCCCAGTGCACTGCCAAGTGTGCAAGTTTAAACCGTCCTTTTGTGACGCTACAGTTTTAGAAAGAAACAAAGTTAGATTGCCGAAAGAAGTTTTCGTGGCTTTTAACATTGACTCTTTGAGGGATTAATGCGTATCTAAAGCGTAAATAGCGCTTTCGGAGCAGGAAATTATTATTATTTGCGCGGGAAAGTGAGAGGTAGTCGCGTGGTGTCGGGGCAAGGGGTTTGACACATGTCTGACTGAAAGCGCCTGTTTGGTGTCTTCAATTTATTTTTAGTTTTTTTTTCTGTTTCAAGTAATTAAAACTTCAGTTGCGAGTCAGCGTTCGTCTTGTCTGCGTGTTTGTTTCTGCTTCGTCCGTTTTCTAACCGTTTCTTAATTAGTATATCCGTTTAATTAGCAAATCATATATGCTTTATTATTTTTTTTATGTGGACGATGAGACGCGTCTAATACTAACGAATAGAAACCTGGTAAAAAAAATTACGTATATGAATTTGTGTAACAAACATCATAGAGAATGGAAGACCACATAATAATGTATAGCCACCTGAAATCATTTGGGCAAGCTCTGGTATGTTTATTAGCAACATTATATACACAAACACGCTGTTTACAAGCAAGTCCACGTTTTACCGCGCCAGGTATAGACTCTGCGCGTACGCAGAAACGATATTCGCGGGAGAGGAGGTTACCGCGCATGCGCAGTTGTGACTAAAGCAGTGGCGTGACGTCTGACCCGCGCGATAGTTCATATGATGCTTTTCTTTTACACAAGAAGGTCAACACTCCTTGAGCCTTCGCCGGCGAATCGAACGGAAGCTCGAGCAGGACTGCCTATCCGTGGTGACCGTATCCAGGGTGCTGCACCGTATCCGGCCTGACCATAGGCTCCCTGATCGTGTCCGTGATGGCCGTAGGCACGACCAGCCGGCTTGGCGTAAACGGGCGCTCCGTAGGCGGCGGCATTGGAAAGACTAGGTGCCACCACGAAGGGGCGGGCGTTGAAGACGGCGTCGGCGCTCACTCCGGTTTTCGTTCCGGGTTCGTTGGTTTCCACGGTGGCCCTGAAACCGTTGGCGTCGGCGACATAATTGACGCGTCGGTAGACGCCGTTGGCGTCGGTGTAGCCGAAGGAGCCAGTCTTGGCGTTGTTGGCGTCTCCCTGCTCCTTGTGGAACTGCTTGTTTCCGTACTCGTCCACGTTGTCGTAGCCGAAGTCGTAGGGCTGAGCAGACTGTGGAGATAACACGGGGGAATATGACAAGTGCGTGTCACTGAGAGCGTAAGGAACGCATGAATTGTGATGTTCATGTTCCTCTATCTTGAAGGTTTTCATTAGCTAGTGTCTCATTAGTTGGGGGCTCGGGACTTGCAACGTTTATTAAACTCTTGGTGACTTGAGTCAACGGGGCGAGTCGGTAGACCCTTAAAAAAAGCAGCGCACAGGGAAGCAGACACAGTCAAGAAAATCATAAGACACACGGAAGCACTGAGAAAACTTGCGAAATTCAGTGCTACCAATCACAGATTTCGGACATGCCGCAAAACAATTTTCCGAAATTACGTTGATTTTAAATGCAATAGCATTCCTTGGGACACCAAATCGAAAGATCGTGCGCATCTCTCTGTTGCGGCTCGATAGCCAAACTTTCTAGGGGGAACCTAAATTGATGCAAAGTTACACAGATTCAATTCCTCAGCTAAACTCGGCGGGACCTCTTCCGCCAGTAAATATAGTGGGAGAACCTGAAGTGATGTCTATTTATGGACCAGTTTAGTTTAGAAGGAATGGGACCGAAAACGTTGCCGGGCTAAGGTAGACCGAAATCGACGAGCTGGACGGCTGTTTGAAAAGCTTAAAATGATCCTAACAGATGTCGCATTGTATCTTTATGTAATCTAGAGAGAAAGTGTAGTGATATTTTTTTTGTTTTTCTCAGGGATCTATTGATGTACAGGAAAGACGCAACGCATGGCATCTTTGAAACTCATTCAATTCGGTATAAAGGAGCGAAGAAATTAGTCCCGTTAATTGTTCACGAGTGCGTAATATGCATGTTTTCTTAAATCGTGCTACAGGGAAGAATGTCATGGAGCAAGAGAGTCTGTTACGGAAACCTAAAACACCGCGTTCAATCATCGCACCTACCAATTCCGACCTAGATAACCATAGCGAAGGCGCCCAGTTTTAAAGAAACGATTGCTTACGGTTCACGTCAAAATACTCTGCATAGCTAAATTACCATTCCAAAGGAGAGTTCCAGATTGAATATTTGGAGTGCGGTATGAATTTTCTTTGCATCTATAACGAATACCCAGTGTATCTTCAAAAGTGAGATACGTAGAGACAACAGGTGCAAAGAGAGAGAGAGAGAGAGAGAGAAGTGTTGAAAAGAAGGGAAGCCTCACAACACGGTTCATAATTGTATAATTAAGGTGTGCGTTTTTCGCGCAAAAATATAAGACGAATAAAAATAAAACATAAAACAGAAAGTTGGGGTTTCAATACAAACATCATACGCCACTTCGTAGACCATCTCGCCAAACATTCCTAGGTGAAAATATCCAAAAAGCGAGAAATTTAACAGATATCCTATACTAGAAAATATTTCTCAGTTGGGAACTTTTGAATTTGTGATCAATACACGATAACACTGAGGTTCATGTGTCTCCTTATGGTCGTGACACCGTCGAAAACCACGCAGTGTACAGGAGGCCCCACCCCCAAAAATATATATTTTGTTTTTTTACCGCAAAAATGAAGTATGGGTCGCCGAATGCTCATTTTCCACTCAAAGGTAAAAATGGAGTTCCGAACAAGATGCCAAACTTTCAGCCCGAACCGATGTTTTATTCGGAAGTTATTTTATTTTCTGAAAATTTTGATGGGAAAATGGCGATCAACGGAGGTCTCGAATACATTGAGCTCTATGGCGCTGGAAACCGAAAACGGGCCAAAATGGGCCCTATTTTTTATTGAAATTTTGAAAAATTCACTTATAACTTTAAATAAAATATCTGTTCATGCTTCAAATTTGGCATTTGGTTTGTACATCTAGCGCTACATTTTGGCAGAAAATGAGCGTTCGGCGGTGCGTAGCGTAGTTTTTCTGTGAAAAAAACCAAAAAACCTTATGTTTGTTTGGGGGTGAACATCCTATACTATAGTGACTGCGCACGAGCGTCTTTTTGCACCTCTTTTGTAAATATTGACTACAATATCTCGTTTTATATATATTCAGTGAACCTGATCAACTTTCTTAGCAAAAACGTTGGAATGATACATGCTAAGTGTATTCAAAACGTCTCTATGAGTACACAAAAAAGTTATTCCTGCATACGTAATCTGGTGTACATCGGAAATGTTCAAAACAAAAACTACATATTCGAGCACACCGAGCGTCGAAAAAAAAAACAATATATGGCCTTATCTGGCCTATTGGTCTCATTAAGAAAAGCTTTTTTTGTTATTTTCAGATTAAGAAGAACACGGCGTGGGCAGTGTTTTCTCATCGCTCGGCAGGCAATGATATTTCGGCATTAACCCATAAAAAGGCAGAGCAACGATCGCAAAGCAAGCAGCGTTGTCACAATATGTACGCTTGTATATAGTCGTGTTTAGTATATTTAAGCTTTTCTATTTCCGTTTTTTTTATTTTTGTTCATTTCATGTATTATCTTGTGAGGTTGGACTTTTCATTTATGTATATATAGATATATATCTCTGAGTTCTGCGTGATCTTTATATTGCAAATATACCCCTCGAGAAATGCCGGCCATGAGTAGGCCATTCGTTAGAATACTAAAATTAAAATTATGGTAAAGAATAATTACCAAACGTGGCGCTTCTTAAATTTCTCGTTTGGTGATTAATTTCTCAACGTTCTTTTAGGCTTTCATTGGCTGTTAAAGGATTAAGATGCGCTGGCACCGCCCTGCTTGTCCTAAAATACAGGGAGGAGATCGACCTATAGGGGGCGCTTTATTGAGCTCGTTGTCTCCAGAGCCCGGTGTTTCCTAACAAAACGTGACACAGAAATTGAACCTCGCCTAACACGCTCTGGGCACAAGCGCTTCGCTCTGACCAGTGCTGTGGTCCACGAGGAACGGCCTTCGAATCCTCAGCTTAGATTCCTCCGATGAACAGCAAACTAGAAAATTCGGTTTGTTGCCCACCCAGCTGAAGCGCACCTCTAAAGGCGTGACTTTTCGATTTCCTCCCCAATACCAGAGTTCTGAAGCGAAGCTTTAGGATCTCCACGCCTATAAAAGAGTTGCTTTGTACGCGGCATTGCCAAAACGGGGACATCGGACGCCTCAAACCGAGGAGATCTACATGCCAACGGGGAGATCGAGCACTTCCTTTCTAAATTAGGACTAAAGATAGCACTGTTTGATTATGTTGCATTGGGTTATGCGAGCTTACGTCTGCTAACGCTGAAACTCGCCGAAAAGTCCGTGCTTCGTATCAAGCGTGGCAGCCAATTCAAGGAGTACCGTTGCACGCGGCATATAAACCACGGATGTTGCGGTGACCCGTAACGTAATGCAAGAAAACGTAAGCAAACGCTCCCGTGTGCATGGTGCTTGGTAGTTAACGAGTGATCTTACGTAGATTTCGTTGTCGCCCGCAGAAGCGACTTCCAGTCCCGGTACACCGCCCAACCCGGCTTGGTGGAATCCCGGACCACCAAAGCGATCCCCGGCGAAGGCACATGACACCAGGCAGATGAGGCTCATCTGAAACTTTACCCAATTCTTATTAGACGAATATACGATGGTAATATAATTATGCTGAACGGCAGGAACTACGAAAACAAACGAAAGTGTATCCATTACGTTTGTTTGTCCCCGCTGAACATCATGGTTACTGTTCAGTTTTCATGACTTTCAGCGTATACCAGCGTGCTGAATATTGAGATGTGTTTGCTGATTTCGTTTACAAACGTTTACTATATCTGCGTTCACGTAGGTTATACTACAGTAACTGAATGCGTATACAACCCAGGCTGTGGCGTAGTTCCCAGCGTGTTATGATTTCATTATCTCCCAGCAACAGTTTTCGAACTCTTCGGGATCGTAACTATATATTGACACTCTAATGAATATTTAAGCGTTTACATTACTTCAAAGTACACGAATAAGCCAATCGCTGGACCTACGCAAAGAGCTCAGCAAATAACGCAGCTAAAATATGTTTAGGCTTAAAAAATACAGCTAAGGCACAAGGCATGTTGAAGCGTCATGCTCAGTGCCAAAGGGCAGACTGCCTTTGGGTGCCTTCCAGCTTCCCGATTCGCCGAGCTACCTCCATACAGCGATTGGCTCATCCATGTTTTCTGCGGAAATGTACACCCTCCATGATTTCTTAGAGGGAAACTGTCTACACAGGTGGATTCGCAGACAACGAAGCCATGAAAATGAGGATGTGGACCTAAACATGTTGCCACACAGGGCCATACGTTCACGTGTGAAGCGTTGTGCTCAATGCTACATCGGAGCTTTACTTTTTCCTCTCTGCACTTTCTTCAGCCGCCAACTCTCTTCATATGACGCGGCAATCCGCTTCGCGTTTATTTATGATAAATTATAAGGTGATATATATTTTACTATTTGTCGTTTGAAGTAAAATAGGTGAAATTTATGAAAATTACGACATATATTTAAAGGCCGAACAGTAGCTTGCCTCTTCTTCCGCTGTCGGTGAAATTGAGTAAATGATGTTTTTATTTAAATACTACCGTGTTAAAAGCTCAATCTGATTGACAGCGGAGCTGGCTTTTTGATTTTCGAATAGATGACACGAAACTGTGTTCACGATAATTCAAACTACGAGCGAATTTTCTATTCTTTTTTCAGTGTAGTGCAACATAGTGGTACTCACAGTAAAGCTTCTTAGTAATTAGAAGTTCAGATAGGCAAACGTTCGCTTGAATATCTTCATAAACATGTCGTCGTTGCGTAGGAGGCGTTGTCATACTTTAAAAAAAAAACTGCGTGATGCGACTAGAGTGTTATTTTACATTCAATCTGCTGCAGCGATACCCTGTTCTATATTAATAGCCGAGAAGCGTTTATTGCACGCACGTTCCTTTAGTAGAAAAGATTGCGTAAAATATGCAATGTGTTGACTTACCTTAGCGATCATCCTGAAGACGGTGGTGTGAATAGTTCGCTGTAGAAATCTCCCAGAAAGGGATTGTGGTAGTGCAAGAGAGGGAGCGTCTGCAGCAAGCGGTGAACGTTGTGGCAACGGAACAAGACAGAGCTAGCGTTTTATAAGAAGCTTACGTCCTACAAAGCCGCAGGGAATTTTAACTTCTCTTTTTAATTCTATCTTTATACTTTTGAAGGCGGTCAGTCCGCTCCCCACGAAGCCTTCTTCCAGGCATTGTTTTGCGATCACGATTTTTCTCGCCTTTGGAAACTTCCTCGACTCTTGTTGTTGCTTGGATGTGTCTCATCCATTCGGTAACAAGATATCTGGCGTGCTTAGCTCCTGGCATGGCGTCATTGTTGACATTTGGTCTCTATGCCGTACATTGTTTCTGAATTTATAATACTTTTTTAATTGTTTGCAGGTTTTTTTTTTGTGACGGAATGTGGCATTATAATATTCGAACCCCTATTTGTAGGGGAATGAAATCAAATCAAGTAAAGTTTTATTTGTTGTCACATATCCTTACTTGAAAACAGGGGACTTAAGACAAAAAGCTATTGGGAAGCAGCTTGACGAAGGTCCCAGCCCCCGTGCAGTTTGGGACAGCAAAAAGGTAACTAAAAACAAAACAACACACCAAAAACAACTAAATATTACATAAATGAAGACAGATTTTATACAAATGTTTGATGTAACGAATACTTTAGGCAAACAAACACAATACCCGACAATAAACCGCGAGAGCGGTCAGCAAATACACAACGAGAACACACAGGTTTCATTCATTCATTCAATGCTTTATTTTAAAACTTGTTTTCAAAATACACAAAAACTGTTTGGACCCATAGCCGTTAAGGCTAGTCCGGGGTCCAATCATAATATAGGTTCAAAAAGCGGCAAAATACAATGGACAATGCGCAAAAAAAAACAAAAGAAATCACGTTCTAGAAAATAATTAGCTTAACTGCATTTCATAATCACGAAATAATCTTTTTAAGGAGGGCAGAAAGTTGTTTTCCAACTTTATAATAATAGGTATTTCATTCCAAACAAGAGCACCATAAATTCAATCAGCCTTTGTCCATATGCATTACGGCATGGCGGTAAATTAAACATATAATTCGCTGCAGCCCCTGTTTGTCTCCTGGGAGATCGAAATAAATTCAAAGAAAGGTGTTCATTAGACTATAATTTTACGAACTGTTTGAGCTATTTTTAATTTGTAAATACAACTGAATGGCAACACGTTTATCGATTGGAAAAGAGGTCTACTAGGGTTAGTGTTTCTTGAAGATGTTTTAAATCGTATCGCCCGTTTTTGCAAGCGAGTTACCGGATCTAAGTATGTAGCGTAAGTATTACCCCAGGATTCAATACAATAGACCAGCTAACTGTGGACGAATGCAAAATAGAGTATGCGCAAAATAAAGAAATCAAAACATTCGCGTGCCTTTAATAATGTATAAGAACCATATGCGATTTTCGAACACATGTGCTTAATTTGGCTTTTCCAGTGCATATCAGAATCAAACAGAACGCCTAAATATTTATAACAAGTAGACATGTTGTAATTCTGTATTATCTAATTTTATAACTATCTCGTCGTAATTTATCACCTTTTTTCTGGAATGAAACACTGTATACTTAGATTCATTTAGGTTGATTGTAAGTTGATTGCTCGTGAACCATGACAGTACCCTAGTCAATTTCTCGTTGATTTTATCCTGCAATTCGCCTAACGTATCCCCAAAAAAATCAGGGCCGTATCGTCGGCGTACACTAATGCTTCTGAATATTTTAAAATCGACGGAAAATCATTTACATAAAGAGAAAAATGAATGGGCCCAGGAACTGAGCCCTATGGCACACCAGAACACCGTTTGGGGGGTAGAGATAAAATTATTTATTACTACGCACTGTTTATGGTTAGAGAGATAGCTATGAAACAGCTCCGACGTTTTCTCCCGAAAGTCATACTGATGGAGTTTATAAAGCAAGATACTATGATTAACTATGTCAAATGCTTTTTTTTATATTTAGATATACAACAACGTCATAGAGAAAAAACAACGCCAGTATTTAAAACGTCATAGATAAAAAATGAATATTACTAGCACTTTAAAATTTACTAACCCTGAAGTAATTGAAGGACAACATTTAGTACCTGGTTTCCGAAAACAAAAACTCGGCGTGGATCTGTTCGCTCGGTTTGACTTAGTCTTCAATATAAAATAGGCCACCTTTCTATTCACTGAAGGGGTGTAATTGTTTGAGTCCAGTACGATTGTTACTTGGAGAATCCATGTGTCTGACGTAAGAGTGATAAAAGGAGCAGCACGAGACGGGGATGCCAATCATTTATAGGCAGGGGTGGCAAATAAACACGCAGTGCCATTTCGGGATATACACCGAAACCTTTCACTCTATACACGCGGCCAGTATTCATAAAAATTAGGTTCTTGAGTGCAGTTCATACCCAGCCATAAAGTGCAATCAAAGAAGACCAGTTGTTGTGACTCTATTAAAAACAAAAAGGTGTAGATGCAGACAATGCAATGCAATGTGGACAATGAAACGTCCGACCAAGAACCGAAATATACCAGTGACAGTGGCTTGATGCGAGAACTAAACTAACAACGAGACATAGATTAAAGACGAGACCCAGGTACTACGCCAGAGAAACGCCCAATTTCGCAGAAGCTGGGCACTCATAGGGTCCCAAGTTTTGCTAAATGCGGTTTTGCTTTAAAGCGTTAGTAACAGAGTACATTTATTTCACGTTTTTCTGGCTTTTCTTTGGTTCGCCAGATAATTTCCAAAGTGGTGGACTGGAGCCAATGATGCCACGTATGAACCGAAGAACCAGCAGTGAAGCCGAAATCCGGCAATTGTTTGGCAATTTAGGCCCAAGTTTGCATAATAAAAACACAAACAACGAGAAGTGAAGTACGACTCCTGCACTCGTTACGTAATTTAGGACCAAAGTTGCCAAATGGCAGCCAAACTACCAGCAATTGCGACTCTCTTTGCCACTTCTTTGGCAAATTAGGGCTAATTGGTTCCCAGATTCTGGCAACAGAAGGTAAGGTTTCGCTCTACCTTGGCTACTTCGCGCTTCTAAATTCCTAAATTCCCAAACAACTGCAAAGTATGGCTCACAAAAACAAATATCTTTCAGCGAATGAAAGCAAAACGAAAAGCATACTGCAGGGAGCGGTGAATATTGTGGCGACGGAACAAGGCAGAGCTAGCGTTTTATAAAAAGGCACACCTCTAGTGTAGCACACATTTAGTGTGCTATTAGGCAGGTAGAGAAACAGAATTATAGTAAACGTATTTATTAGTACCTTGAAGGTCCTGGACTAGGGAATTATAAAAAAGATGGGCAGCTCACATTTATAGGAAAATGAAAAAGCATAAACGCTCATGAACACCAAAATAAAATGGCATCCACAAAACATGAAAAACGAAACAAAAATGACAAAAAGTTAAAACTCATAAATTCAAAGATACTAGTCCGTTGTGGATACCGAAAATTCGCCCAGTACTTTTTTGTTTTTAATATGTCGCAATTGTAAGCAGTGACTCTGTTGTCGGGTAAAGGGCGCCATCCTATTATTGCGAAAGATTTGGAAGAGTTTGCATAAAAAGTGGTGGATGCCTATACCGGTTTTATTTACAGCTGTTTTTTAATCGGGGAAAAATGAATCAGGAGGAGGATATTGTTTCTTTCTAACTGTTGGGCTATGGTGGTAAACCTTGTAAAAGTGTCAAACAAAATATTTTTTTGCCTTAAAGTGAGTTGAGGGAGGACCTCTTGTTTGCGCAATCCAGACACGCTTGTGTAAAACGATCAATCGAAATAAATAAATCTCAACGCTCTATGTGGACATTTTCTAGGTCGTCTCTAAGATAATTTTGCTACGGAGACCAAATAGATGCAACATATTCTAGTTTTGGACGTACTAAGGATAGATATGCAATTCGCTTTACATTAGAGAGGGTGCTGTTTGCCTTAACAACAATGTGATTGATGGGAGTGAGCCATGTTAAATCGCTGGTTTTATGAAGACAAAGATATTTATAAGTTGTGAATGAACCGAGTGTAATACCCTTCATGCTGTACTACATATGAGAAGAGGGTGACGAAGAAAGGTGAAGACATTGCCTTTATCTAGGTTCTGTGACATCGGCCAATTACTACACCAATGTGCAACGCATTACAAGTCAGTTTGAAGAAGTTAGCGGTCGTTGAGGCACGAGATGTTGCTGTAGATTGCGCAGTCATCTGCGAAAATGCGGATTGTGGAAGAAACCTACAGAGGGAGATCATTATTGTAGATTAAGAATAGTAGTTGTCCGAGCAAGCTTCCGTGGGAAACGCCAGACGTTACGCTCTATTTAGATGACACTCAGTTATTAACAGCGGTATATTTGCAACGATCAGAACGAAATTAGAAAAAAAACAAGCAATTATAAAGTGATCAATTTTTAACTACTAAAGTTTCATTATAAGGTGGTTATGACGTACTATTTCGAAAGCCTTCGAAAAATTAAGGAAGATTGCGCCGGGTTGTTGTTCATGCTCGAAATTAAAATGAACGTTATGTATGAATTCAAGGAGTTGGGTTTTGCATGAAAATTATTAATCTAATCCATGTTTTTGTGCGGTTAGAAGGTTAATAGATTCGCTATATCTAATAAGATTGGGAAATATCTTATGTTCCAAGATATTTGGAGAAATTCTGGGCAGTGATATGCGACGATAATTTACAGGTGAATTTTGGTTTACGAAATTTAAGATTTCGTAAATTTAAGAAATTTACGAAAAATGTCGGTGAAAAACAAAGATGATGTATGCTTCGTATTTTTTTGTATTTCTGAGTTGATGATGTCATCGCCAGAACTTGAGGAAAGTTTCTGATTTTCAATGGCGTTGAAGCACCAGAGTAGTTGATGATAATGGTTTTCAAAATGAATGAGTGACGGCAGGAGGCTCCGCAATTACGTTAAGTCTTTCGTTGGTGAACCTAGAAGTCAAAAATAATGCTTGCTGCTTGCTGAGCGGCCAGCAACTCCCTCTTGCCGGCGGCCGGCCCTATGTGTCGCCATGGAGGGCGTTTCTCTGGTGGCGTTCCTTGGAACTACGCCGCGCGAGCGCCGATGGGACCCTCGCTCCTTTAAACTACGACACGCGCAGCCAACGGGAGCCTATTCGTCATATCGCTGCTACAGACAACAGGATTCGCTCCATTGGAACAGGGGAGTTTAGGTGAAGCTTGGCGCGGCTTCAAAAGCTGATAACGCCGGTTGGCTCCATGGGACAGTTAATGCTTTCGCATTAAAATGTCGGGACGCTAATCCACGCTGCGAAGGTGGTTGGCAAGCGAAGCTGCGGTATCACCTGCAAATATTGCTAGCTGAACTATATCAAATGATTGACAAAAGAAAAGTAAATGCACTGTACCAAAACATTTTATATAAACCCTTTCACCGCAAGCGACACCAGGCGGCACTCCAGTCTTTGACGTCCCAAAAAACTTCCGGCTCACAAAAAAAAAAAGAAGTGAACGAAGCCCAGCTTCACACTGCTGTTTGAAATGTCGATGAAATGCTACCAATTCTCCAGGTGAACGCCAAGAGAACGAAAAAGCGCGAGATATAGTAACAATTTTTGGATATTCTCGTAAACCAACTTGAATCATCGAAGAGATTAAACTGTACAATCCGATGGCCCTCATTAAATCCGCAACGTTGTTTTCCATGTAGTATCTATGCTTTCTCGCACTGCTGACATAAGCAAGCTCGACAGACTTGCAAAGACGGAGCGACCAGAATTCGCTTGGGACGCTAGCGGCAGTTTATATTTGTAAGCAGCAAAAGGGTATTTTGGTATGAAAGGCTAGTGAGGCCACTCCCCACGTCTTAAGCTGCCGTCGCCGCGGCAGTTAGCGCAAAAGTTATCGTTACCGCGAAACGTATGCGGCGAGCGCTGCCTGATTCGCATTGTTATCAGGAGCGCTTTATCATCTATAATATGATTCGGATGCTTGTTTTGTGATTGTTCTTTACTGAAACGAATATTGTGCTGTATGTTGTATGCCTGATATGCACTTTTCGCCTAAATCGCTGGTTTTTTTTTTTTTCGTGAGAAGGACGACAGGAAAACGATTCCTGAAATCCGACTTTTGAGTCATTTACAGCTTCGCTGAAAATGTTGCTTCGGCAATCAGCACACTGGTCGTCAGACAGGCCTTCACCTTCGCCATCGGTTAGAGCAAGGGGGGTGAACGGGTAAGGACTGATTACTTTCCAGAACTGCTTGGGTTTGTCAGTCAATACGTTTATTAGGTCTATGCCATAAAATTTTTATATGTCTTTTGAAATCTCGCATTTATGCAAGTTTTCGCATTCTTCGTATTTATTTCATGCCTCTATGTTTGAGGGAGACTGCTTAGCACGCTTAAATAATCTTGTTTACTTATTACCTTGTCGCGTGATGGCTTTAGTGTACCAAGGGTTGTGACCATAAGTTTTGTGTTAACCAGAGACATTTATTTGCTCGCGAGAAATCATAGCCTATTTTTAAAACTAAGCCGGTTTCTTTCAGCCGAGTATCTATGTGTTGCCTCCGTGAATGTCTCATAAAAGGATTCTAGTTAAGTATTAATTGATTTGTAGTTGGCGATCTTAAAATCTCTGATTTGCTTATGACGAGTGAATTTGCGATGATACAGAAACAAAAAAGTAAAGTGTGCAATGAGGTTGTAACTTAGACCAGGTAGTAGTGAAAGGATGTTCATGACATTGGGGTTCGTAGATAAGCAAAGATCAAGTATGTTGCTAAAGTGACTAGTGGCTGTAGTTGGTTTACTAATGCGTTGTGTAAGGTTGAAGTCCCAACACATATTTATGAAACATTTTGTTTTTCATTTGTTCCTGTCGATGGAGGGTAGTTAATATTGCCGAGAAGTAATAAGCGTTGCTTTAGCAAATTTAAAATTATATATTACTGAGACACACTAGTCATAAAGGCACGAAGGCGTCATGCGTAGCTCCCATTTTGTGTGACATTTTTCTTTCAAAGTGTGACAGGGGCATATTCCAGGGTTTGACCTCCTATCCAGTCGCAAGCATATTCAGATACGTTGACAACGATCTTGTGCGCATAACAAAAATACCTGTCGCAAACGACAACAACATCATCAAAAACATATTTCTAGGTCAGGCCCAAGGTTTGAACTTCACCCACGAAACTCCGAATAACAACAACCTCCAATTTCTTGATACACGACTCACCTTTCAAAATGACCACATCTGTTGGATGTATTCGCCTAGATCCAAGAAACGAATACTTCAATATGAATCTGCACACTCAAAACTAGTCAAAAGGGGCATTGTGTCTAGTTGTTTGAGCGCTGCCCTGAAAAAGTCTTGCATTAATTCAGCAAGAAAAAGCTTTGACGCGCAAGTATCAAGGCTCAAGGCGTCAGGCTACCCCACCTCCTTTCTGTCGGACATTGTTGAATGTCTGATAAAACCAAACAGAACAAGCAAGAGAAGTAGAGAAAGAAGTCGACCAGCGGTCGTCCCTTATTTCCATCGCATCTCCCTCAACTTCAACAGAATCGCCTCTAAATACAATGTGCCTGTTGTGTTTTCAGCCCCCGACAAGCTAGAAAAGCTCTGCCCCAAAGTCAACACCCCGCACAAAAAGCCTGACAAATGCAGTGTTAGGCACAGCAACAAATACGTCAACTGCTGCAGCGGAGTAGTGTGTGTGATCCCGTTCACCTGTGGGAAGGTTTATGTGGGACAGTCGGGAAGATGTATCAACGTAAGGCTCAGAGAACATGCGCTATCTCTAAAATCTTCTCCGTCGGGGCATCTCGCTCTACAGGTGAGGGACTGTGGATGCGCCCCGCTACTGTCCGGCACACAGATCCTGACGAGGAGTCCAGATAAGCGAACTCGAGAGATTCTAGAGGCTGAAGTCATTGAGACCAAAGGAGACGTCTGCATCAGTGCTCCATCGGTGACTTTGTCATCAAAAGAATTAGACTACATGAAACACTTTCCTTAGATATTCTTAATTTACTTTACCTTCCTCTTTCTTTTTTCTTAATTTTTTCACTCTCATTTTTTCACTGCCACTTTAATCATGCCCACCATTTCCTTTTTATTTTACTAATTTCTTTCTTTAACTTTTTTAATTCTCAGTCTTTTCAGATCCTTTCATTCCTTTCTCATAAATATTTGTAACATTTAACGTTAGGGTCTTTAATGTCTTCGTCTTCCTCATCTTCCGAATTAAAACGTCAGTTGAGAGTAAGCGCTTGTCCTGTGCAGTCTCTCTCTTGTCCTTGTCTTTCGCGCTTTTTAAATTTCGTAATGTTTAACCAACTAGGCCAACAAATCATTTTGCATCATGACTGGCTGGTGGTCTGTAACAGGGGCCAATGATTGTTTGAATAGAGGGTGATGAAATGTGCAACTAAACCATTCCTAAACCCGGTGCCGTAGTCACAAGTGACGACGTCGGGCGGTTGCTCACAGCTGCCAGTACACCACTGCCACGTTTGCACATTCCTATCACTTCTATACAGATTATAACTCAAAGACGAGGGGAAACATTCAAAGTCATTAATCTAGGGCGTAAGCTACGTTTCAGTTAAAAGGACTATGCCAGCTTTCGTTCAATCGATCAGCAAATACAAAGCGTCACGCGTAGGAAGCACACTTCTTATGTTTGTGAATAGAACAGAATAAGCGTAGAACGGTTCGGGTTGTTTGGATGACGAGGTAGAAGGAACGAAAGAAACTCTTTTCTTATTCTTGGGTTGCTAGTCGATTTGATTAGGTTTTCCAACCTGTATAACGAAGAGCAACATTTTAACGTTCATCATTCCACGAATGCTGCCAAGCTCATGGGCGATCTGTCGAAGCGCAAGGTCTTTTGTAGCCAATGCTGTCGTTTCCGATGACGCCACCGCAAAGAGATACAGAAAATCGAGCTTGGCATGTTCAAAGATGGCGTGTTTTCCGTTCCAGGCAGTTGGGCGGGCTTGGATGGGACTGAGCCACATTCCAGGTGACTCAGGATCTGCATGACGAAGAGCAACATTTTAACGTTCATCGCTGCACGAGTGCTGCCAAGCCCATACTTAAAGTATGAACATACTAATAGTAAGAACAATATAATACTAGACGAAGCACGTTTTAGAGCGCAGCACTTAGGCGCCCGTTTCCAGCTTGAGCGGCGTTGCCGTCGGCGTCGCCATCAGCGTTGGCGTCGGCGTCGGCGTCGCCGTCGGCGTAACCGTGCGGTGCATTATGCGAAATGACCCATACTGCACCGCGCGAGCCCCCCCCCCCCCGGAGTCACGTGACCCCGCGAGGTCACGTGACCCCCCAAGTCACGTGTCACGTGACCCCCCCCCCCCCGATGTCACGTGATCCCCCCAAGGTCAATGCCCCCCCGGTCACTTGACCCCTCCCGGGGTCACGTAACCCCCCAGGTCACGTGATCCCCCCGAGGTCACGTGACCGCCCCCCCCCTCGAGGTCACGTGACCCCCCGGGTCACGTGACCCCACAGGTCACCCCTACTGAAAAAAAACACATTTGGCACCTATATGAAAGTAAACGGGTTCATACCGGTAACAGTTTAGCCATACCGGTCACCAGTTTGTCAAAGGGGTCGCTCGTATGGCTCAAAGGGGTCCCCCGTATGATCAATAACGGTCACCTATTTGGGCAAGCAGGTCACTCCTTTGGCAAACGGGTCACTCGTCTGGGCAAATTGGCCACCCGTTTGGGCAAAGTTGTCGCACGTTTGCAGAAACTGGTGAACATTCTACACAAGCGGGTGACCGGTGACCGTCAAACTTTACCGGTTTAATCAAACGGCTTTCCGGAGCCCGTTTGATACTGAACGTACAGATCGGCGGCATGGGTACGCACTGTTTGAGCCGGGGCAGCCTATGCTTCCGGAAGGCCGGGAGCGCCGGTTCATCGATTTCAAATCGTCCGCGTAATGCAAGTAATTATATTTATATTTTAATTGCGGCGATGTTCGCTTTAACTGCAACGAGCAATTTTTTTTTACATAAACGCGCGACGTTGGCGAGCCGATATTATTGACAGAACTTAAAAACTTCGGCGTTTTTGTTGGCTCAATTTACTTATTCAGCTTGAATCTCTCTCGCAGAAGACGCAACCGCGTGAAAAAATATACTTCTAGACTCTGTTTCCCCTCAATTCAAGACGCAGCGAAGGTAGCGCCCGAACACGCGGCTGCAAGAACATCGAGCATTGCGAGAGCACGCCCGCCATTGCAGCAGTCAAACTACGAGCTCGCGCTGAGTGCTTTCTTCGCTCGGGCGCAACCCGAACGGTCGGCGCCATTGCTTGCGCTGCGCCTCGACCTCCTCGACCGCGCCCCTCCCCCCTTTCTGGTGACCTGTCACGTGACACGAAGGGAGAGGATGGCACCAGCGCGCGTGAGCTACACGCTGATAAGCTAGCCTGCAAGATCCGGTAGGGCGCCCGCTGGTAGCCGCTTTTTTCTTTGTCTGCTTGTTCGTTGCATTTCGAACTTCGTTCGTCCTACCTGCTTCGATCTGTCGCCTTACCCTGCGGTCTTATTTGGATGTCTCGACAACATATTGGATGTGCACCAAAGCTATCAGTGTTCGAAAAGTCCTACGCGTATATCGGCAACAAGCGATTCTTCAAAGAAGTCGGGAATTTTCGAGGTTTATTTGGGTTCGGCATACTAGAATGGAAATTTGGGCAAGTTTCTAGGTAAAGTGGATAGGGCCCTTGAGCACAAGCTGGCGAAAAACACCAAAAAAGTTGTTAGATATGTAGATGATTACTTGGTTTTCGTAGAGAAAAAAGATTTGACTAGAACAAACAGTGAAGTGTTAAGAACGTTCGCGGAGGAAGGGTTAAGACTTCGCTTCACCTCCGAGACTCCTTAGGCGTACACAATCCAGTTTTTAGATATGCTAGTTGACTTGAAAGAAGATCATGTATGCTGGATGCACCAGCCCAGATCCACGAGGAAATTACTAGACTATCGTTCGGCACACTCAAAGCTCGTGAAAAATGGTATTCCGTATTCTTGCTTACAGTCAGCGTTGACAAAAACTTGTTTTCATAAGATGAAAGAAAGCTTCTCAGCACAGGTCGCTAGGCTCAGACACTCTAATATTCCTGACTCAGTTATTACTTCAGCGTGTGATAAGGTGACTAGGTACATCAAGATTGATTCCAGAAAACCTGACAATGAAAAAGTCAAGGTAGAAAAAAAGAAAGTCGCGGTTATTACTTATATCCATCGTCTTTCACACGGGTTAAAGGGCGTCGGTTCGAGGTATGGGGTCAAGGTAATTTTTTCAGCGCGTAACAAACTGAGCAGGATTATTAACGTGGTCAACAAGCGTGCTGGCAGGAAAAGTAAGCCAGAACGTTTTGGATGTCGCGTCAAGCATGGCATGAAGTTCGTGTCCTGTGCCAAGGGGACCGTTTATGAAATACCTTTTTCATGCGGACACTCATATATACGTCAGACGGGGCGTTGCCTCAACATTTGTCTACGCGAACACCACAGTTCACTAAGAGGTAGCGCGTAATCCCAACTAGCTACCACTGCCGTGATTGTGGATGTGAGCCAAGATTTAGTGACACAAACGTGCTGTTTAAACACGAAGATCAGATATCGAGGTAGTTAGTAGAAGCTTACCATATAGCCAGACGAAAACCCGGGTGCGTGAGCCAACCATCCATTAACCTAGTGGACAGTGAGATAGTTTTTTTGGACATAGGTTGACCAGAAAATTGAAGATCGAGATTGAAGATCAAAGAAAGAAGAAAGGAGGAAGAAGACGCGATGACTTATACCTGTGCTGGTGAGTTTTAGCGTGCTAATGTGTTTTAATTTGATAAGATTTATAATGTTGCGCGCTTAAAGGCGAATGACTGGTGGGAGGGGAAAAAGAAGAACCAGTACTCGCGTGAATTTCTCTGAGTCTTCTGAATGGAGATTTGATAGTCAGCGCCTCGTCCTGTGTGTTCTTTTATTGTCCGTGTGTTTTTCGCGCTGTTTTCCAATATGGGTTCGGCAAATGACAGCTTGTGTGCCGCATCGTGCTGAAACTTCAAGGAGCCTTCCTTCTCGTTTCTGAGTTTGTGTGGTTGGCCTGCAGTGACCCTGTCGACATGTCTCGGATTACATCTTTCAAGTCCGCTATTCGTATGGTAAGTGCACTACAACCTACCTGTTGGCAACGATTGACCGTTCTTCTACGCGTACTCTTCCAGATTATCTATAGAATTATGCAGCGTCAATTCCCGCGGCAGCCCCGAGAATAATTTCGCCGAAAGTCTACCATTATAATCTAGAATTACCTCGGTTCTTGTTTGCTTTGCAATCTTCTCAGTTGTATAAAAGCTTAGAGTGCCCCTTCATATTTCACAGACCGCTTACACGTTTTTACTTGTTTGTGGAATAGGTTGTAATAAACTTCTAGGGAAATTAAAAACAATATTTTGTGTCAGTTTTCCTGCCCATTTAGAAGCACCTGCGCGTTCACATTTTTTCTACGGGTTTCCTGCATGTTACAAATAGGTTTATGAGTTTCGGGACGTCCTAAATAAGTTTAAGGTAACCGACCTTCCAGACAATACCCATTTAGGCCTAGCGAATAATTTGCCTATCCGAATGGTGCGTTCAAATGTGTGGTCACGTGCCAGGTCGAACGGTCACCCGTATCAAACGAGGACCCGTATCAAATTGGTACCGTATCAGACGGGTACCGTATCAATTGGGTACCGTATGAAACGGGTACCCGTATCCCATATTCAAGTTTGATCCGCATGGATCGACAAGTTTGCCACACGCTTGAATTTCAAAGGGTTTTTTTCAGTTGGGACGTGACCCCCCCCCCCCCCCCCCTTTCCCGAGTTCACGTGACCTCCCCTCTCCCGAAGTCAAGTGACCACCCCGAGGTCACGTGACCCCCCAACCCCCGGGGTCACTCGACCCCCCCCCCCCGGAGGAGATTGAAGAATGAGCCGAGGAGGAGGAGAAGGAGGAGGAGGGGTATACCTTCCCCTGAGTACCCTTCCCTCCTCCTCTTCAAGAGCTGCGCTCCAATTCGGCGTTACAGGGAGTTTTAAACGGCTTTACTTTTTATCAGATGATTCACAAAAGAATATACACAGTGCACTCCAAGTATATGATGTCGAAGTGTTTCCAAGTAGCTTGAATGTGCCTCAAACGTCTCCAGTTCCAAATAACCATGACAACCGATCACTTGGTGACCTTCAATGCTGCAATGAGCGGTGCGACTGACGTTATCTCGATTCCAAGCATCATGGCGAGCCGCGGCACGTACCGCCCACCAAAGGACCTTAACCCTTTAACCACCAAGTTATTTTCGAAAAAAATGTACAGACTTTACCAAATTTGTTTATTTCCACATTTTTTTCTGATGTCGTTCTGATTTTGCAAATGCATTACTTGATTGGTTTCTGATTGGTATTAACACAAAACTTTTAAAAGAAAAAGTTGATTTTTATGGAAGCTTTCTTCGCGGTCCACCGGTTTCCATGAAGAACTCCGCGCTGCGAAATACGGGACCGCGTAGCAGTTTGTCTCTGTCACAATGAGGTCGACAAGGTCCCAATAAAAAAAAAAAAGCCTCGAACCAGCCGAGAATGTCTTTTTCGTCAGTGGGTTGCCGCAGAATCCCAGGCACTGCACAAAACGGAAACCTCGGAAGCGCGGATGGCGGGTTTTCAGTGTTTACGTGTTGCCACACTTGAACACTACCAAGTGCGTCATCTTCTTCATCACTGTGGTCGTTGTCTAAGTCCATTTTGTCTTCAAAATCCATGTCCGACTCACTTTCAGAGACAAATTCGATGTCTTCATCGTTGCTACTGTTCGAAGTGCCGCAAGAGAGAGAATGTTTCCGAGGGCCGTCACTGGCATCACTAAAGCGCGCTGCCACTTATGATCACTGTTGCAAGGCTAGATACCTGCCAAAGGCCAAAACACGCTATATTTGCACGACCTCTACTGCCCACCTGTGTCGAAAATTGAAACTAAAGCCGATGGACGAACCTGTCTCGTGTTTGGCAGTGAAAGCAAACCATCATTTTGGCTGGACGATTGTGACTCGTCATCGGCGATATTGGTACAACCTTCCATGACGAGTACAGCTCGGGCCGGGTGGTTAAAGGGTTAAGATGAAGGTAAAGATACTGCAAGAAGTTGACTAAGGCGCACTTTCCAAGACGGAAATGGCTAAGAAACACAGCATCACGAAGAGCACTCGAAGCGCTGGACACCACCGTGACTTCTCGTGCCAGGAGAATGCGGATGTTGCGTTCGAGCTGGTCTCCAAGCTTTGTTGATTCACGACTGAGGAACCACACAAAGGTTTGCATCACGGATTACTTCCCTTTGTGATCGGTGAAAATGAATGTCCTGGAACTCGTTACTCATGTGTTAGCTCAGTGCACATGCGGCGCCCAACGCAGCGCTGCACGTAGGTACTCCATTTAATGAGCTTTCGTTAATTCGAACTTCGTTTAATTCTAACAAATTTTCAGTCCCCCTCGAGTTCGAATTAACGAGATTCAACTGTACGTTACTCGTTACCGATTGTCAAAAGGAATGCGTGAGTTACCTCAAAAGTACCGAGTTACTTTACACGTTACTTTGACTACCAATTACACAACTATTTTTGTTTCATAGTTCATTGTTTTCTTTTAGTAGTCGTTGCACTTAATCAGTAGCTGCCTCTCGACGTTTTAATCAGCAACGTTTTCCCGCTTCCTTGAAAATACATCTCTGGCGACGCTGATGAGTCATTCTGCCGACGCGCTCGAAAGAACGGCTGTGTTGTACTTCAGGAAGAGCTGGTGAAGTTGTGTGCCTTCCCGTGTTCGGAAACTTTGGGTTTACTTTCAGTCCGTACCCGGTTCTAGGAGGTTCAACCAACAAATCTTATTGTGTTCGCTGGGTGAAGGACATTCCGAGCCGTAGAGTCCAGGACAGTAACACTTATCGCTGGACACGTCATCCGAATTGTTTGACTGACGTGTTCAGCGATATACGTTGCTGTACTGTCATACTGTTTAGTTGCTTTTTCGGGGTGCCCCCCTACCGTTCTCGCAATAGACGCATACTCAGGTTAGAATAAAAACAAAGTCGTTAAGCGGTGTTGTACATGTTACTCATCAGAAGTACGAGATACCGTTACTCGGCCTTAAAAGTAACTAAATACGTTACTCATTCCTTTTCTAGAAAAGTTACTCGTTACCGAAAATAGTAACTAGGTAGAACTCGTTGCTTGTAACGTGTTACGTACAGAGCGCGACACTGTTAGCGCGAACAAGCGATCGCCGGTTTTTCCCGTTTTTCTCTTTGAAACTAAGGGATTTTATCCAAGTTATTATTGCTACGGAAAGAGCTCATTTAGTTCTATAATGTAAGCGTAAAAGTTCGTGCTCGCTAATACTATTTAGAAGTAAAAAGCTAAAATGCGCGGAAGTCGTGTTCGCGCTAACAGTGCCGCGATGTGTAAATGTCTGATTTCTTGTTCAGCGAAGTTGCCTACCATTACCACCGTAGGGCAGCAAAGGCTACAGGCACGCGAGAGCGACTTTGCGAAGTGCTTTCACAGAACAAGAGCTTGCGATAGAGCGTGTACCAGCTCGCACTTGTCGTCTTCAACCGCGCTGTCACCCTGGCAAGCCTTCGGCAACACCTTCAGAATGCCCGCATTCTTCAAGAAAGCCACAATGTTGCAAATATACCACAACAATGCCTGGTTATTTTTTTTTTTTTTTTTAAGAGGGCATTTTTGAATTTTTGAGAATGCAATATACTCTGAGGGGAGCAATAGTCTTCTGCAACACAACAACAGCACTGCACGCTCATAACCTTCGGTGCTGCTTAGTACATGCTCGCGCATGCTCATTTTATCTAGGCTGGAAAGATTGTGCTTGGACAGGGCTAACAGACCATATACGTCCAACAAATCAATTAAAATCGGGATCTCATTTTTTTTTCCTGTTGACCCTCTATACGTTTATTCTGACAAATGTTACCGAAACCTTCACTGCCCACTTCTCAAATTTCGAAAGAGCACAAAAGGTTAGTGTAAATTCAAGCATGGGGTGGGATATAGAGGCACTAACGAAAACAAATGTAAAGGCAACAGTTGGTTATTTGGTATATCTTTATTTTCCAGATGCGTCGCACAATTTTATATCTGACTTTTCCCTCTAAAAAAAGGAAGCCTTAAATTGAAACAACTAATTTTAAAACAAGTTTTAAATGAATTGCCATACAGAAAATTTTCTATATAGCACTGTACTGCCCTATGAAAAATGAGCAGGCTATTAACAAAATGAGCCAAAGCGATAAAGAAACAACATTTAATGCCGGTCATCTCCACTTTTAGGAAAGTATCTCAATATAAGATTAATTTGACATTTCGTAGTAACAGTGCTGAATTCCCAACATGGTGACACAAACCGTTTTGATAAAAACGTAAAAACAAAATGTAACTAGTACTCCACACAGGTGCCTAATAGTTTGATGACTAGGGAACAACACATAGGACTAGAGAAATGTGATGAATATAAATTAATAAAGCTAGTCATGAATTGAAGCATACTTAGGTATGTGAGCCACACAACTTGCAGCTGCCATCTCAAGAAAAACAAACAAAGCCTTTAGTGATTTTGAAATTCGAAACAATCCTGGCAGGAGTTTCACCAGACTTTGGCGATTCCACTATGTGATCAGATATCAGACTACAGGTGTTTTCTTGATTCTATTAATCACCTTGATTGCAACTGGCCGTAGCTGTGAGTAGGTTAGAATAAGACAAAACCTCTGAAGAAGGCAGCTTGTATTGTGTCTTCTGGCAATGGGCGAAGCCGAAAAGCCAGTAGGCCACATGACCACAATCAAGCCATCCTCCGAATCGTGCACTTCGAAAAGCCAAACTGTATCAACGTGTATGTTCATGCTCTTCGCTGCCTCCACATCGTACCCTGAAAAGGCAACGCAGGGTGTCGTCGGGATGGTTCCCTCCTGCATATAAAAGCAGAATTGATTCAGTCAGAGAACAATAAAGGCCGCACTGATGACTACGATTTTAAGCATGAAATGCTTTTAGTTCCTGGCCACCAAACCGATGACGTATCCTTTCGGGAACTAACGCCAAAACTCACTTCAAAACATCCCAGGTATCAAAGTTGACTTTGGCGTTGGTTTTCTTATTTGAAACAGACTTTGAAACCTTCTGGGTCTCGAAGTCAGTTTTGGATCAGAAAGGTGTGCACTAGCAGGGTTCAAAATTTGCTGTCAGAATTTTGTTTCCTTGAGACAAGGAAACAAAAAGGGACATACATAGCACCGTCTCAAAACCAGCACAGCATACAGCTGTCATTTACTTCCACAAGTACGCTACACACGCTATGAAAGCTTCATTATACATGCTATGAAACCTATTAATTCCGAACTACAACTTTCAAAAATTATCGAAAATTCAAATTAGTTTTTTTTTTTTTTTTTTTTTTTTATGACATCTCACCACCAAATTCGAAACCAAGAGCACATCATTCGTTTAAACCGTTTGAACCAATCGCCTGACGAGGATGTTCACCTTTCTGCCGCCGTCTTGGGGGGGGGGGGGGGGGGGGGGGGTCTGGGGCATCGTTTCCGGCGCGAATATTACCACAACTGTTTAATTGATTGGTGCGGCACCCAAACTTCTGTTCGGGCTGGAACTTGGTCAACAGTGTCATAGACGTGCCCGACGCCCCTTTCAATCGTCAAATAAAATTTCGAAATTGCCTTCATGGTCTCTTTAAAAGTTTCAATGCAGGCATCTGGAATTCGCAAAATTTAGTGGCCGCAATTATGTCCTCTGTGACCAATTTGCGAAAATAAACGGTTTTACAGTAAGGATTCAGATTGTGATTTATTGGGAATTAACCAGTGCTGTTAATAGCATGCTCTGTATTGTCCGCTCCGCCGGTGTCTTTTCTATCGACATTGCATTCACGCAGCTTGAAAGTGCCCTGCTTTATGTGAATTGTGGTATGCACACACCGCGGCGCTCCACTTCATATAGCGTGGTGTGCGGTGGCGGCAAAAGCTTCTGCCAGAAACATGCTAAGCTACTCGCTGCACAGCATTTGTGGCGGCAGAAAAGATAGAAGGTTATTATCTTGTTCCCGAGAGTATAGTATGTTGCAGGTTAAGAAGGTATGGTGAGGGGAAAAAGCTCCGCCTACACTCTTTCCAATTTAGCAGAAGAGATGCTATAGAGAAAGGAAGGAAACCACCAATCGTGGCAAGCAAACCCTTCTTGGACTGGCAGAAGTGATGGGGGACCCCAGGCAGCATAAAAAAGGGGAAGGGGGGGGCGGTGGAATGCAAACGTGTTTACAAAGAATAAAATGGGGGGAAGAGTGAAAAGAGGTATTCTTTTGTAGATTCCTTTTGCTCCCGGAGCTGTGGATGTATCATGGCCGGACAGGGCTCAACTCAATATCCCAAATCATAAAAAAAAAAAAAATCATTGCTTGGCAGAGTGCATTCCATTTTCTAATACATCTGTTATGAAATAACAAGGTCAGGTGGAACGGCCCGAGTGTTCACTGATTGAAAGACAGAGGGCTTAGCCTGAACCAATATCCTAGCAGCCTTCGATACTGGTGTGGAGGGACAGAAGTCTGCTTTTTTTTTTAACCTCTAAAGATGTCTTAAAACGATTCTCCCATTGCTCAACTTCAACGTCTCGGGCTATTGCACTTGAACGTTCTCAATTTTTCCAGCATGTATTAAACATGTTCCCTTTGCCAATTTTTCACATGCACCTTCTCCTCCAATCAAAACAGCACGAGAGCCCGCCGTGAACAGACTTGGCATCATCGTGTGTGATACCCCCCGATGACTGCCCGCCCCCCGCCCCCACTCTAACATGCACTAAAGCCAAGGCTCGAGCACGTGCTCATAGCATTGCTAGATGGTCGCACTGCACGAACCTATCTACCAGTACTGGTAAAAGCGAGCGAGTTGAAAATGAATATTTAAAATCGAAAGAATAAACGCGAAGGACAACCACGTTACGGCACAGGCTCACAGTAAAGCTGCGAGCCTGTACCGTCTCGCACATCTAGCCTTCGCTTTAGTACATCTCAGGATGAGGCGGATAGTATCATAATAAAACCGATGTGGCCTCACCGTTGAGCAGAAATCCGTGAGTACCCGATGCTATTTTCGTGGTCGCTCGCACGTAAACAACCAAGGAGCTTGTACACAACGCACGCATTCATCTGGCTTGAAAACAACTTGAGCGTTGGCTTGGCTTGGATGTCAGCTGCCCATTGTGCTTGCTTGAACTTCACGAAATCCGCTAAATTGAGCGGACTACCTCTTGACTTCTACTTGTTCTGCTTTCGGAGCGCATGTCTGCAATTTGGTAGTTTCCGAGTTTGACGACTCCAAAATCATGGGTGTACCACCGCAACACCCTCTTAACACGATTTCGGTAGCCGCAGGGTGTAAAAAGGATGTACGAAGGGTGTAGGCCTTTGCGTACACGCTTCAATATTCAAAAATCATGTAAAAATGGTGTAGGAAGGGTGTGAGCTCGGAAAAACACCCTTTTAACACGAACATGGGTGTTGGAATTTTTAGTGCGTGGGCGTTCGGAATACTGCTGTGGGAAATCGTCACTGTGGGCTCGACGCCCTACCCCGGCCTGGGCGCTCAGGAGGTGATCCGCCACGTGCGCGACGGTCACGTGATGACGGAGCCGACCCACTGCCGCTGGGAGCTGTAACGCCTGATGAGGGCCTGCTGGACGACTTCTTGGACCATGGACGCATGAGCCGGGCTGTTGTGTCCCGTGTAATTGCAGCCGCTGGCGTCCTTTTTCTTTGTTTTATTATTTTAGTCTAGATGTTCTGTGTTTGTGTCGGTCGACCAGTTTTCGGGTGACTATTGGCTAAGGAGGGGGGAGTGTGGGGATTGTGATCCCTCAACATTCTGTCGCGTCAGCGTTTTGGCGCGCCGTGGCGGCCGCGCTGACGTAGCGAGAGGTGGCGCTGCTTACCACTGTGAGTGGCTTCCTCCTCTCCTCCTTTGGGGCAATTTTCGTAACGAACCCCCGCACAAAGAAGATCGACGTGTCGCTCCTTGATTGGCCCCTTCGCCCTCGCGGTTATCTTAAAACCAGCGGTCAGCGGGATCTCGGCTCTCTTCTTCCTGGGATTCGGCGGCGGCGGCAACGGGGAACTGTCTGGTGCACCGTTGAGCGTTTACCCCGTCCTTTGTATATTTGTGAACGACCGTTCGGCCGTGGGCGATCTCCACACCGACGGCGTTCACCAGCTGATAGCCGCTGTCTTCTTGTTATTTGTTTTGTATTGTAAATAAACAGAGTTATCACCGTGACCAACGTGACTGGTGTCTGATTGCGCTCAACGAGCAGCATGCCACGCGAGTACGAACCCGCTTCGCGGTAGAGCGTCTCGCCGCAAACATGGGACTCCCAAAGGCAGTGGCCTAAGGAGAACCACAAAACAGACGATCCGCGGTGCTTTTATTTTATTTTTTCTCTAAGTACCGAAAGCAATTGCTAGACACGTGTCTACCATTGAAACTCTTCAGGAGTGCATATGAAACTGTTTGCATGGATGCTTAACGCGAAGGTAGCCTGCCATGAGAAATAAGCAGACGTTGCTGAGGGACACTTTACCATTGCGCACAATGACTGTTAGCCTCGGGCCTTTAACGTGCATAACCTTTTAATAGTTACACGATTGTACTGGCGCTCATTCGCGTAATCACCACTTCGTGACAACCGTGTAGTCACTACTCCGTGATGTAGCTTGGCACTACGATGGCCAAATAACCCCGTAACATCGGCGACACAAGAAGCCTCTTTTACGATAGACTAACTTCCCATTGTATAAATACGCATACAACGAAATTCATTATACTTTCTGTAGTATCGAAAAGAGCCCCTTAGTCCTGTAAGAAAAACAAATCACGTCTTCGCGCTGCGTTTCGTGAACACGCGATCCAATATCTGGCTCACCCTGAATAAATTTCCGAACTCTAGCGGTGGGGACAGCGATGAGGACGAACTATAATCCTTTCAGCTCCAAGCTGACAGTGCGGTGGGCGTCACACGCTTGCTGGACCAACGAACCATCCTCCGGCTTCACCACCCGACCCCGCTCTCTGCGTGTGGGACAAGGCAACAGCGTAAACCCGTGGCAAAATTTCGACGCGGGATTGGTCCAACGAGCACGTGGCTTCCACCGCACTGTCAGCTTTGGAATGGATCGAGTAGGGAATAGGGGAAAATGGGGACACCAACACCGAGGCCGGCAGAGGAGAAAGAGAGGCTGTGTAAGAGGATAGGAAAGAGCAACGAGGGGAAAAACAATCAATAAAAGGCTCGGCAGAAAGAGAGAGAGAACAGGAGAAAAGAAACCTAATCTAAGAGGAAGAGGAGGACCGTTAGGGAACAAAGGGGAAGGGGGTGTCGCAATCAGGGAGGAGCAGAGCTTGATTGGGGAGCAAAGTTCGCCGGCAATCTTCCCTGTTTGGGTTTGGCAAGGAAAGGAGAAACTCGCCGCTATTGTATATTATACCTGCTTTCGTTTTCTTTATCTAAGGTGTTTCTGTTTGTCGAGGGAGTCGCCCCTCGCCGGTTCGGGAGCGAGCAAATAAGCATGTAGATGCCCCTGATGTCTCTAAGGTGTTGTCTCAGAGTAACGCTCCGCCAAAGAGACGCCGGGATAGTTCCTCTTTTTATTATTTAAACTTTATCGCTCGTCTTCGTTTGGTTTTTCTTTTTTCTTCTTTTCTGGTGTATTTCTGTTTATTCTGGGGACGACCAAGCACGGCACGTGGACTGGGCAAGTTGAGAAACACGTGGGAGAAGGGTCATTATTGCGGTCATGTGTATGTAGGGAGCTGCCTTGACGGCTTGACGCGCAGAAATGGTACTTAGACGGGCCCCCTGGGCTACCGCGCGACATGGGGTAGACGCCAATTAGTCCGGGTCACCCTTTGACAAGTTGCAACTTCGCCAAAAAAAAACATGAAATTCGAAACGAAAGGGGCGTCTGTTGCTTTAATTACTGCAGGCGGGGAAGTTTCTCATCAGACGAACAATACATTTTGTCACGTTCATTTATTACATGATGGCCTTCTGACAAGTAGTTAATAAGTCACATTTTGATTCGCATTTGCTCGTTTCGTTCTGTTAAAACTATTATTTTTTAATCAAACAAATGACTCCTTAGTTAGCGGGCCGTCACTTATTTTCGTACATTTTAAATACAAAAATGGCTGTCCAACCTGCGGTGGGCAGTCGAGAGCGTGCTGTCACTTTCACCTTTCAGGAAACCACCTGAAAGGCGCTAGGCATAAAATACAATTTCACATATTTTCTTGTTGTGTGGTAAGCATGGACGTCGAAATTATGCTTAAAACTAAAATATTTTTAATTGCGGAGCTGCGGTTTGGTTTTTCGAAGGAGATCAAGTTAAATAATTAATTGTGAAAAGGGTGTAGTCACTAATACTTATAATGAGTGTTCTCAGTCGTCGTAACTAAATATACAAACTGTAGAAGTTAGAGCTTTTTGTAATCTTCTAATTCAAAAGACTCTAATTCGACTAACTACGTCGTCGTCAAGCACGATAAGTGACATTCGTAAAATATTTAAAAAAAAAAAAAAAAAAAACTTGTAGGGCGCCTCGTCAGCGCGTCGGCAAAGCGAAGCCGAGCGCCCAGCCGGTTGACGTTTTTTCTGTTCACTGGTCTAGCTACAGTGACGTCACGGAGTGGGAACGCAGGCTTGAGTTTCTAGAAGGTGTTGCTTTTAGCTTTTTAACTTTAACAGCTTTTAACTGCTTCCCACTGCCAGTTAAAAGCATGCCTCGAAGCGCGCGCCTGTAGAAGAATAGGGCCTTCGATAATCGTGTCTACAGCTCCCCAATATCCCAAACGAGTACTACGAGTCATGAGTTCCACCACAAACAAACAAACAAAAACACAAAGAATTAGAAAACCTCGGATAACAAAGAAACTTTTTTCACAGATAGATGAAAAATATTCTCTATTCTCCTATCGTTACCACTACAGAGACACAGCCATTTTGTGAATACAAACAATTCCGAAATGGTTCGTATTCCGATATTCGAAAATCCAAGCGAAGCCTCTTTGAACCCAAACTAGCAGATGTAAGGAATGATCCAAGGAGGTTCTGGGAAGCAGTCCAAGAGGTTATTAGATTAAAGCACCTTCACAACTGCTAGCAGGCTCGAAAAATGGATAAAAAGCTATTGTGTGATGCAGAGCTGGGGACAAAACGCACATTTCGTATCAGCGTAAAAAGCAACGGCATTAAAGCAACCTGGAGTTCACGATCTATGCTTCGGGAACAGTGCTCCCGCTTGAATCGATCTATTTTTAGTACCTAAACGAGAAATAGTTACGCTTATAAAGTCCTTAAACAAGAAATCAGCTTCCCCCGTTGATAATCCTTAAAGTTATACCTATTAAGTATGTATCTGCGCGTATTACACTACCTCTTACTCATATATGTAATTACATACTGGAAATAGATTTTTTTTTGTTCTTTTTCTGATTAGTAAAAAAATAGCGGTTTGAACGATTCACCAAGCGTGGCTTCTAAAACGACCTAGTTACGTATAGACCAATATCGGTATTGCCCTCGTTCTCTAAACTAAGGGGATAATTAGTAATGCAAAATTTCAAAGAGTATAAACGAACAAAATTTTAAAAAAAGTAAAAAATGCATTGTCAAAACACTCATTGCGGCTGCGCACATATGGACGCTATTATTGCGCAAACCGCGCGTCCCCTTTGGTCTATCTAGACCAGGGGTGGCCAAGCTGCGGCTCTTCGCGTGCTAAAGTGCGGCTCCCGGCTCCCACGCTTATCAGCCCCCCCCCCCCTCCCCCGCCTCCCTCCCGATCACACGAGCACTTCCCCAAAAAGACAAATGAAACGCCTATTAAATCGAAAGACAGGTTGCGGCTTGGTAGGCTTGTGCTACTGCTACCTTACGTACAGGTAGACTGCCTTTGACTCAAATAAATTGAAAGTAGATCGAGTTTCGTTTATTGCTCTGAACAAAAGTTTGCCTACCCCCCCCCCCCCCCCTCCCAGCGGCTCTTGGATGCTTCGTGGTTTTGTTTGCGGCTTTTAGGCTGGGTCAGCCTGGCCACCCCTGATCTAGACTATGGATACACGAGTGAAATTCGGCCATGCCGACCCGCACATTCAATCGGCGCGTGTTCATGTCAACGAACTAGTACAGCACTTCCAGTCCGTGTACTGCTGGACTCCTGTAATTGCGCCCGCCTAAATACATTTTTCTTTATCGAGTACACGAAAGAGTTATAGAGAGCCTGCAAGTGAATTGGGCGGTTCGCGTGTGTAGTGACAGTCAGTTTGTGCTTTGAATTGTGTGCGCACCAAAACATAAAACGCGCGCCCCAACCTGGTGAAGCAAATGGCAGTGGTGAAGAGGAACTCTTCAGCCCACTGACACAAACCCAATACAAGGTACAAACGGCAGTCCGCCTACATGCGTATTTCTTCGTTGCAGACGGTCCCGCCACATTGGCGATAAAAAGAAACCTCTCTGCGGACACGCTGGAGTATTTCTGAAGCGGGCTTCGATGATGCTCCAGGAGTACCTAGTTCTGTCGTCAGCAGAGATTGCCCCGTATTCTGTATGATGAACGAGCAGCTGGACTGCGGCTTTCTCCAGCTACTTCGAGACGTAATCCGCACATCACGTCGCGAACTGAAGCCACACCCTCGCGTGCGAGTTCGTTGAGACACGGTTTCCGAGTTTAAACGGAAGTTTACTTAAAAGAGTGAATCGAGGAAGGGAGAGAAAATAAAAAAGAACTCCGAGGAGAAGGGTGCATCGAACAGAAGCGTCTGCGACGGAAGTCGCCCAAAGTCGTCCGTCTTCTTGAAAGGGCCGCCGAGCTTTTTCCTCTTCGCTTCTGTAATGAACGTGACTTTTGTAAAACCTCTTTCTCGGAGGGTCCGTTTCCTCTCTCCACCGTCGTCGTCGTCGTCTTTCTTTTTTTTTTTTCTATTTAGCACTCGTGAATTGAGTGGAGACGACTGAGACGGCGTGCGATAGAAAGGTTCGGTGTAAAAGAAACTCAACGAGGACACAAAAGCGAAGGATACAATCGTGTCGCCGAACCCAGCGGATGTGTGTTTGTGAGCTTTTCTTGGTTTCCAGCGTCGAAGAAGCGTGATATAAAAGACGCTGAGCTTGTCCGTTTGTTTGGTCGAATTGTAAGTTCTCCCAAATAACTCAGGTCGTGTTTATAGTGCACTCGAGAAAGCCCTACTCTTCCTACCTTTTTTTTTTTTATCACGAAATTTTTTTTTGATACAGTTAGGTGTGACAGCTCACGCTGAAGTGCGGAGTTTGTTGTGGACGTTTGCGTTCGAGCGTGACCCTCCGTCTTTCGACCGCTGATAACTGCTTACGACAAGATAAGACCCTAGCGCCATCTATCGAACTTCTCCACATCCGGTCCGCGTATATGTTGACTCATTTTCTACGTATCACTCTTTCACCCTGGCCTCGAAATACTTCTGACAATGTTGACAATGTTTATAGCGACCATTTCTCGCAGAAAATGCGTAGATGTGTATCTCGCCAATACTGCAAAACCTTCGGTCTAGTTGAGGTCCGGAAGCGTTCGAGCATGGACGGCTATCTGGACACGGGCGCAACCACGTTTCAGCTTCGTGCGACGCGTCGTGGTGGAACGCGGGGATTCGTAGACTGCAGTCCCGCACGCTCAGCAAAAGTGCCAACCAGCCCCCGAGTAATAATCGCTACTACCGGTGCGATCGGGCGAAGATTGTGTACATAGTACGATCGAGCATAAAGTAAAATACATCAGCCTCAGAGCATTGGGCTTTGCATAACCCTATCGACAGGCTCGTGCTGGAAAGTTTGAGCAAATCGCAATGAACTTGAAGTTTGTATCAAAAGAGTTCGCACCGCCCATTCAAAGCCTCTTTTCATGCGCACGCCCGGAGAGGTCTTGGATCAAAAGTTATATGCTAAGAAAACTTGCTCTACTCTCCTCCCTATCTAAAACCGTCGAGGCAACAGTACTGTTGCCTCGACCGCACCCACCTATTTCCAAACAAAACACAAAATATTGACAGATGCCGTGCGTCCCATTCATTTATTTACAATATCGCCATTTCTTGGGCAAGAGAAATCAAAGAGTGGGCACGGCGGCAACGCACGCAACATATCGTCTAACCACTTCCTTGTAGTCATGCAGCTCTTGCTGATTGCTGGCGGGCGTACTCTCGCTTCCACTGCACCATCACCAGAGACATCGGAAACAGAAGCAAACGAAGCGGCGTGTCACTTTGGGCAACTGGACCACGTGATCTTCGGCTTCGTGAGGTCACCGACACAAGCGCCATCGACTATAAGAGCCACAGCCGGCCCTCAGGCCATCAGTGGGCACGGCGGCAACACACGCAACATGTCGTCTCACCACTTCCTTGTTGTCATGCAGCTCTTGCTGATTGCTGGCGGGCGTACTCTCGCTTCCACTGCACCATCACCAGAGACATCGGAAACAGAAGCAAACGAAAGCGGCGTGTCACTTTGGGCAACTGGACCACGTGATCTTCGGCTTCGTGAGGTCACCGACACAAGCGCCATCGACTATAAGAGCCACAGCCGGCCCTCAGGCCATCAGTGGGCACGGCGGCAACACACGCAACATGTCATCTAACCACTTCCTTGTTGTCATGCAGCTCTTGCTGATTGCCGGCGGGCGTACTCTCGCTTCCACTGCACCATCACCAGAGACATCGGAAACAGAAGCAAACGAAGCGGCGTGTCACTTTGGGCAACTGGACCACGTGATCTTCGGCTTCGTGAGGTCACCGACACAAGCGCCATCGACTATAAGAGCCACAGCCGGCCCTCAGGCCATCAGTGGGCACGGCGGCAACACACGCAACATGTCATCTAACCACTTCCTTGTTGTCATGCACCTCTTGCTGATTGCCGGCGGGCGTACTCTCGCTTCCACTGCACCATCACCAGAGACATCGGAAACAGAAGCAAACGAAGCAGCGTGTCACTTTGGGCAACTGGACCACGTGGTCTTCGGCTTCGTGACGTCACCGACACATGCGCCATCCACTATAAGAGCCACAGCCGGCCCTCAGGCCATCAGTGGGCACGGCGGCAACACACGCAACATGTCATCTAACCACTTCCTTGTTGTCATGCACCTCTTGCTGATTGCCGGCGGGCGTACTCTCGCTTCCACTGCACCATCACCAGAGACATCGGAAACAGAAGCAAACGAAGCAGCGTGTCACTTTGGGCAACTGGACCACGTGGTCTTCGGCTTCGTGACGTCACCGACACAATGCGCCATCCACTATAAGAGCCACAGCCGGCCCTCAGGCCATCAGTGGGCACGGCGGCAACGCACGCAACATGTCGTCTAACCACTTTCTTGATGCCATGCAGTTCTTACTGATTGCCGGCGGGCGTACTCTCGCTTCCACTGCACCATCACCAGAGACATCGGAAACAGAAGCAAACGAAGCAGCAGTGTCACTTTGGGCAACTGGACCACGTGATCTTCGGCTTCGTGACGTCATCGAGACAAGCGTCCATCAACAATAAGAGCCACAGCCGGCCCTCAGGCCATCAGTGGGCACGGCGGCAACGCACGCAACATGTCGTCTAACCACTTTCTTGTTGCCATGCAGTTCTTACTGATTGCCGCCGGGCGTACTCTCGCTTCCACTGCACCATCACCAGAGACATCGGAAACAGAAGAAAACGAAGCAGCGTGTCAGTTTTGGCAACTGGACCACGTGGTCTTCGGCTTCGTGAGGTCACCGACACAAGCGCCATCCACTATAAGAGCCACAGCCGGCCCTCAGGCCATCAGTGGGCACGGCGGCAACGCACGCAACATGTCGTCTAACCACTTTCTTGTTGCCATGCAGTTCTTACTGATTGCCGGTGGGCGTACTCGCTTCCACTGCACCTTCACCAGAGACATCGGAAACAGAAGCAAACGAAGCTGCCTGTCACTTTGGGCAACTGGACCACGTTATCTTCGGCTTCGTGACGTCATCGAGACAAGCGTCATCAACAATAAGAGCCACAGCCGGCCCTCAGGCCATCAGTGGGCACGGCGGCAACGCACGCAACATGTCGTCTAACCACTTTCTTGTTGCCATGCAGTTCTTACTGATTGCCGGCGGGCGTACTCGCTTCCACTGCACCATCATCAGAGACATCGGAAACAGAAGCAAACGAAGCAGCCTGTCACTTTGGGCAACTGGACCACGTGATCTTCGGCTTCGTGACGTCATTGACACAAGCGTCATCGACAATAAGAGCCACAGCCGGCCCTCAGGCCATCAGTGGGCACGGAGGCAACGCACGCAACATATCGTCTAACCACTTCCTTGTTGTCATGAGGTTACTAAGAAGCGTTTTCTTCTCGAATTGAAGAGCAATTACGTTTGCCTTGTAGTGCTGCCGTGCCCCGGCTGGTTGTTATGTATTGTTGCCGACTGTGCTTACTCCGTACGCTATGTATTACTGCTGTTAGCTGGGGACGTCGAATTTAACCCGGATCCGATGTCGGAACCTCAGGCAAAACAGTCGCTGATATGCTGAAGCTTCTCCAGAATCTTTCGACGCGCTCAGTCAAGATAGAAGAGGGCCAGTGTAGCCTGACCCAGAAGGTTAATGAAATCAAAGCTAACCAAACACCAATCGAAAGTAAAATTAAAGTAATTGGCCGAAGGGTTGATTCTGTTGAGTCGGTAACAACTGATATCCGGAAAGAACTCACTGAGGCACGCGAAGTAATCAAATCTGTGCAAGAAGGCAACGCGTCTTTGCAAAGTCGCTTGGATGACTTCGAAGATCGGTCGAGACGCGAAAACCTAATTTTTCACGGGGTAACAGGGGATTCAAGGTCGGAGACGTAGGCACAGACAGGAAGTAAAATTTTTGAAATACTATCTCGTTCAGTTGACCCTCAGATAACCTCGGAGAGCATCGATCGTGCCCATAGATTGGGATATTTCTCGGACGCCCGATGCAGACCGGTTATCGTGAAATTCGCGTCGCACAAACTAAAAGACAAGGTTTTATCGTTCCGTTCGACGCTGAAAAACGCTGGGACTACAGTGAACGAGGATTTCTGACGACGAAAATAATCCCTGGAGAAGGGGAACAAGAGGGACGAAGGACAAACACAAATCTCCAAACACACCTAGGTGACTGGTGAGCGACAGAAAAAATCCGCCTGGTCCGGTTATCGAACCCGGGACCTCTCCATTACAGGTGGAGCGCTCTACCAACTGAGCTAACCATGGGTTAGACGTCAGTAGATCAAGTGGGTTTTATCAGCTGCCACCAGTCTTACCACCAACAAGGGTGAAGCTTGCAATTTAAGGTTATAATTATAATGCAATTAAATGCAAAGGTACAAGCGAGCTGGACAAGAATGACGAAAATAATCCCTGGAGAAGGGGAACAAGAGGGACGAAGGACAAACACAAATCTCCAAACTCGCTTGCACCTTTGCATTTAATTGCATTATGAGGATTTCTGTCTGGCGACACGACAGGCGAGAAAGAAACTTCTTCAATTCGGAACATCTCAAAATGCAACCTTCAAACTCCGGTACAACAAACTTATTATTGGCCAAACAAGCTACTTTTATGATCCGCTTACTAATAAGGTACGACAAGCAGACCTGCGCAGTGGCGGCTTGTCTGCCCCCACTATCGCTGTAAATAACCAAACTCAAATTGCCAGTCATGCAGCACCTACGTTGTAGCATGTTCAGACGGGTGGTGGCCCTATTCAGACATCGTCATCTGCGCAACTCTCGATTCTTTTTACAAATATTAGGAGTGTTATCTATTTATTTATTTATTTATTCAAAATACCTCAAAGGCCCGGTGGGCATTACATGAGGGGGGGTTATTTTCCAACAAAGGCATATAGTACAACGCAAAAACATTGAAACAAAAGAATAACTGAAATTAGAACATATTGGTGTGCGACAAACGACGACAATAAGCACAGGACAATAACTAAACGTAGTTAAATCAGTCATGGGAAACACTTTGGGACCAAATAACATAATACAATGCTAATAATAACAGAGCACCGAATAATGTCAGCTTGCATACTAGCCTGGGATGAGAAAGAAGTTAGTAAGGGCGCTGCGAAACATTTTTACATCAGATATGGTGACAATGTCGTCGGGAAGACCGTTCCAGTGTTTGATGGCTTGAGGAAGTGCTGAGTTATTAAATGCTAACGTTGAACCAAAAAGGCGTTTAAAGCTTTTGCTGTTATTTTGACGATGTGACACTCTATTCGGTGGTTCTAAAAGTGATGAGCTGGAAAGACCGGGGTTATAATGCAACCGATGAAGTAAGCAAAGAAGTGCGATTAGTCGACGAGTCTCGAGGGGATGAATAGAGTTATTTTGCTTAAGAAGGAGAACGCTGGCAAATCGGGAATAAGATGATGATATGAATCGATGATGATATGATATCAATAAACGGGACGACCTTGGTTCAATAATTGACTCATCAAATGCTAGTATTGTTGTTTTGACAGAAACTTGGCTGACAAGTGAGATTTGTAACAGTGAAATTTGGCACTGTCGAAAGAAGTTTAATATTTATCGGCAAGATAGAGTTGGTAAAAGTGGCGGCGCTGTTATAGCTCGCTGTGGCTGATAATATTTCTTCATTTCTTGTAAACGTTGCCACGGATCTGGAGATGCTGTGGATTTGCATTTGTTAAATCATCGCAAATATGTTTTGGGCCTTTGCTATCGTGCTCCTTGGAGAAGTTCCACCTTTGTTTCTGACCTTCATGACGTCGTCAATGCTGTCACAGTCCGTTTCCCTGACGTTCCAGTCTTACTGTTAGGAGACTTTAATTATCCGAACATTACGTGGTCAAACGACGGCCCCTGTTTAAGTACGTTTTCCACAGAATCCAATTACTTTTTAAATCTGTGCGCCTGATTTTAACTTCACTCAGGTTGTTACGCAGCCTACTCGAGTTACTTGTTCTTCGGCCAAGTGCTGGACCTTGTGCTGACAACGTCACGCGAGCTTATATCGTCTCTCACGTACCTACCTGTTCTCAGTGATCATTCATTGCTCCACCTTGATTTTGTTGTTCCGGTGTGTCGCTCTCCAGTGCAAGTAAAACGGATATCTGACTATGCCCGAGCGGAGTTTGGAGCCATTAATCATGAATTGGGTACTTTTTAGGGGCGAAGCTCCTTAGGGTCTAGCCTTGTCCATCCGTCCGGCGTCCGTGCTCACATCGATTGCCATCCCATCTGTCTTCTTAAAAAAAGAGAAAATGTGTGCGCAGTCAACAGGATTCGAACCTGAGCGGGGAGACCCCAATGGATTTCTAGTCCATCGCCTTAACCACTCGGCCACGACTGCCGGACGAGTAGGGGGCTCTGAGATCTGGTAGTAACTCAAGAGCTGGGGTTACTATATAATCGAGTTAAACTTTTCATGCATTGGCTCAACGTTTATAGACGAGAGGGCGCTACGGTCAAATGCTCAAATGCGTATATAACCACGTTCCATACCACACATTCTCTTTCTGACATAGACCGTTGACTTAAGCGGTGGAGATGCGTTCCCTCGGCTTCTAGCGGATCCAAGCTGACCCGCTAGAAGAACCACTGGCTCTGCATTTCACCGACCATAAAGCAGTAACCCCCTAAACCAGGGATGGGACGTCCATGAGAACGCGCCAACCAGACTACCGAAATCGGCTGATTTACCTCACAAGCTTTTCTGAACACGCGTCCCGGCCTGGCTGATAATCTTTGTACTGCTGCACTGCGGACCCGTCGCTGCCCACGGGTCAAGTCAGGGTTCAACTTCTGCGGCGTCCATGATCCCGTACAGTGCTTTGTGTACCAACTTGGAGCGCAGCATCCACGTTCTCCGGCACTAGGACTCGATTAAGCCGTGTGCGCACATTTCACCCTGAGCGCGGACGCGATGCTGGTAATGTCCATTAGATGCTGGTGCTGAAAGCATCGCCGTCTGGCAGTGGTTCGCAGAAAAAGCCTACTCACGCTCCATCTACTAGACTCCCGAGCGTTCAGAAGGGCACGAAAAAAACATCAAAAGCCACGATTACGATAGTTCCTCGGTGCAGTTTATGTCCTACCGTCACAAACAGAAGAATAGATCGAACCCTCTGTGATGTCACCGAGGCAGTCGGACGTCACGCGGACGCCCGAAAAAAAAAATGTCGTCATAATCATTAAGCAATAGGGTCGAGAGCGCATCGATTGCCAACGGCGACGTGCGTGTCCCGAAAAAAAGAAAAAAAAAGAAAAAAGTCCGTCGTTCTTTCGATGGTTTCCCAGCACCGCGCGCTGCCACTCTCCGTCAGCGTGCTCGACCAAAGTCGCTCAGGATAAACCACCGTCAAAATCAGAAATAGCGCGCCCATAAAGCAGAGAGAGAGAGAGTGGACAAAAGGCAGTGCCGCTACGATCGTGAAATTGACGGCGTCGCGTGGCTGGTTGGAGCGCCAGCACAGCGAGGCATTCCTCTGCCGCGGCGGAATGCGGCCTCCAGGCCTCGCCGTCGCTCCCGCGATGGGACGTTTCAATCGCGCGCTGATTTATCGGTATAGCGGGCCTATACGGGCAAGGGAGGGGGGGCGGTGGCGTTAACGTCGTTCTTCCTTCGTTTGTTTCGTAGCCCCATTAATTTACTTAACGTCTACGTTGCTGTCTTTTTCTGATTTGTGTCGCTTCCTGTTTTCCATTCTCGTTCTATACACCTCCAGCGCTTATCGCCCCGGGCAAGAAAGTGCCCAGTCATTGGGCGGCGGGCGCGTACGCACCGTACAAAATATTTCGCGCGAGTGGGTCATCGCGCACGCTCGGGACCGGTCCACGGTCCAAGTGGGCAGAGATGGTAGCTCCCAGGTAGCGATTCAGTGTTTATCACACAGGCAAAAAGAAAAAAATCAGCCTTTTCACTTTGGTGAAGAAATACGAGTGAAGCTGTACTATGGTGGGAATCAAGTAATGGCCAGCCACAAGTCGGCAAGGCGGAGGGGAAAGGCTCGAAAGGTTGCCGCCGTCGCTCATAGATGGCGGTAGCTGTCCGGAGTGTTGTGTCGACATTTATTTGTTGGCGGACACGATCCTGGGGGAACTAGACCTTAACAGCTCCGCTGTAAAAATGCCGCTCAGCTATGGATGCAGGGACGGTGTCCAATATTTCGCTGGAGAGAGCTACTGCGTAATTTCATAACGCCTTCCACAGTACAGCAGAAAAGTATGGCAGCGTACGAAAGGTGATAATTGGGATGGCCTTAGGGCCCCTCGCTACGCTCGCAAAGTACGGAGAGAAATGATGTATGCAGCGGACATCTTTTTTCCATCGGCACACGTGCGCTTCACTTCTGAAGTGCCCTAGAAAGTACTCTGCGAATAATAGTGACGTGCGCGACCAGAAACGTCGCTGTGGTTAGCATTCGAGATTGGCCAAACGCTGCACCGTAACGCCTTTATTTGGCTTCGTTTTTCTTTCGTCGCCGGAAATAAAAACGATGTCGGGCCGTCAGTTTTTATTGTGCTGGTTTAAAAATGCGATAACCATCCAACTTGTAGTTTGCGACTAACGATAAGCGACCAGGAGCATAACCTCTGACGTCACGGCGAGGCAAATCCTAGTCATGACGTCACGAGCAGAAACCGTAAGAGTGCACCACCGAAACATCCCGACGCTAAAAGTACGCCAAGCAAATCATTAATTGGCGTCACTCCACTGGTATTACTGCTCTTCTGTTATTAGCAGTATAGTAGCAGCTATAGTAGGGTATTCCCAAAAGAAATACTACTTAACAGTAACTCAACTCTGTTCCGTCACGTCGCGGGGGTGGCGCTTCGGGCGCCCTTCCGGTCTGGGTGTGTGGGCGGAAGTGGTCATGCCCGGGACGGGCCTTCCTCTGCTCTTTTGGAAGAAACCAAACTAAAACCCCTTCTGGTCAAAACGCCTCCACTGGGGCTGTACTAAAAGAGCCGGAGAAGTTGCGAAAATTAGTTTTCGTGTCTTTTCCACCTGCTCGGTTCGCCCGAGAACGCTGATGTAGGTGCCGTGAAAAGGGAACACCAGACGCCATCGAACTACGATTGCTTGTGCGGGAAGCACTTTACGCTTAAATTCGCGGATGCTTGTAATCGTCTTTTTTTTCCCCCAACATGAACACTGCAACATTTTCAAGTTGTCCGGACCACCCGCGGACCACGTTGAGTGGTTCTTCACGTTCAAACGGCCGCCTAAGCGTTCAGACTGTCGTCTGCTCGTTCAAACGACAGTGGACCGTACACCAAACGTTGACCCGGTGAATGTAATTAAAAATGCCGGACCCAATTCTCTTTTTTTTTAAGTTTGAAGGTTGTCTGGTGTGAGTAGGCGCGGTGTAAACAGTATAGATACAAGGAGATGCTGATCATTGTCACAAGTGGCGATCGCCGAGTCGTTATGCCTGATTCCCTTGGTCCGATTTCGCTGGCGAGTTTTAGCATCGACGTCGAGCATCGCAGCTACCGTTCACGCTTTGTGCAGCCTGAGCGACGTCGCGACTGAAAATAGCGAACAGAATCTCATCGTGTGAATCAGGCTTTAGCATCGATTCTGCAGCGTTCACGTGGAATTAATCGCAGCACGTCACATTATTTACGCGGAGATTTGCGGTGCAACGAGGTTCCTTAGTTTCTCTCGGGCCACTAAATTAGTAAAACATTGCCAGGAAGACAAAATAATCAACAATTACAACGCGAAAAAAAAATATTAAAGACGTTTACAATTCCCCGTAATGCCGAATTAGAGCGCAGCTCTTGAGGAGGAGGAGGCATAGCTTCGTCGTGTCCTTCACGAGTGACCGTGACGTCACGCGTGATGTCATTATGGGAACGTCTCATGATGCAACGCGCGGGACCCTCGTGACATCACTCGTGACGTTACGTCAGACGTCATTATGGACCGTCCCATAATGCACCCCGCGGTTACGCCGACGCCGACGGCGACGCCGCTCAAGCCGGAAACAAGCGCTTAAGAGCTGCGCTCTGAAATAGCACGGGGACTCCCACCGACGCCGATAACATCATATTCTAGTGGTTTGTTGATGCGGGACGCGTCGCTTTTTGTCCTCACCCCATCGCGCATGCGCGGCGCCGGTGGCGTCTGCTAGGGGCGCTCCGGTACACCTTTTTCGTTTACTCTCGTCCCTAGCCACTTGGCGGACATTCAAGACGGCGGCGCCCTCGTGGTAAATGTGTATACTGGTGAAGATCTCTCTTATAGTACACACAAAATAGGTTCCGTGATTGCGTTTTTTTTTTTCTTTTTGCAACTAAGGGACCGTTTATTTATTTTTGTACACGAAGCCTCGACCACTCCCCTAAACTTTATTGCGAGCGTTAAATAAAGCTCAAGAGCAAGCAGAGCCAGATGCCAGCTGATAAATAAATTTCGTATTTTCGATTTTTTTCCCCCATGTTTAGGCTAACTGTGGGAAAGAGCCCTCCAGACTCCAGGTGCGTTTACGCTTAGTCTTCCGTTTTATTTTACAAGATAGGAGCGTATTAGAGGAACGGCAGAACACAAACGCCATCCACGCTGCACGGTAGTGTGTGCGAGCAGGATAACACAGATGCCGAACGTGGTGCCCCGAAAATTGTCCCTTTTATCCGCGAAACAATTTTATCTCAATATGCGAGTAATTCACGAAAACTTGGGTCTCAACAAGAGGCATTTGAGAGCCCTTTAGTCCTCAGCTTACAAGGTACGGGGACACCGCGAACCTCGAAAATTATTCTCACTGAGAAGAAACGCCCAGGGCCAATATACAAAAGGCTCGCGCAGAGCCCAAAAACATTTCAACTAACAGCGTTCAACGCCTTTTTTGTTCACCTTTTTCTTTTTTTTTTGTCGTTTTCACGCCAGTTGGCTCTAGTGTTCTTTCTTCGATTGTTTTTTTTTTTTTTTTTTCCGTCAACGCATCCGGTGTATGCGCTTGGCGAGACGAATGGCTTCCTTCATTTTTCAAATACCGGCGTGGCCCGTCGGAGCGCGACAAAGCAGGCCGAAACGCAAAACGAGCACACAAAAGTCGGACCGAGCCAGGGCAACACCGCCTACATGACAAGGCCCGTGCTATTTCCCCTCTGACGTCATCACTGAGTCGAGTCTGTCGTGAGGCGTCTTTCGTCGAGCTTCGGAGTGTTTGCCAAGCTTAGGGCGGGTCGGGGACCCACGAACGATGACGTCATGTCCAGGCCTTGTCTTCTAGTTGGTATATTGGCTCGGGCCGGGTCGCTCGGTGAGGTGGAGGAGCCATGCCCTTTTTCAACGTCCGCTCGGCGTGATTCGACATCATACGTATCGGTTGGGAAGGCCATGATGATGACCTGATAACTCGTTCTTCGTTTCGCCGAAATATAAGCAATTTAGGCAAACGCTTTGCGCTGAAACTTAATGTCACTTTATTCATACTGAAACTGTAACAGCTCAGGCCTCGCTACACGGCGGGATCCTTACGGCAGGCTCGAGCGAACTTTCTGAACTTTCGATTTGCGCTTCGAATAACGCACTATTCGACTTCAAACACAGACAGTCATCGGAAGTTTCGCAATAATGTTCGTGGTCTGTTCAGGTGGGTAAGTTAGCTCCGCTAAGAGTGCTTCTCATTGCGCACTGGTGTAGTGCAGTGAAGCGACAAGCGCAAAATGGGCGTCGCGATTCTGCGCTCTTAGAAAAAAGGGTATCGATAGTCCTCCCTAAGGGGAGGAACGGTGATGTAACCTATGTTCCTTTAGAAAGGGAGAAAGTTTCGCCCCTGAAGCAAGGGAGCAAATAGTTCCTCCGTCACCTGCATCTCATTATGGCGGCCCTGAATCGAGCAAATCCAGCTCAATAAGGCTTAACGAAGACGCTACGTCTCTTGTACGAAACGAGAGGAGCAGCAAATAAAAGCGCAACACGAGCTTTCCGCGAACTGTGTTTATTTCCGAAGCCAGATTCCCTTTGCAGGTGCAGAAACGTGCATTTCAAAAGCAGTTACTCAGTCTTCTCGTCGTCAGCACTGTGATATTAAACGGAAACAACCGATACCCAGTAACTTCCCGCACTTTACGGCTTACCTTTGCTGTTCCTCGAGTCACAACTCCTTCGTCAACCGCACATCACGAAGGAATGGCAAACCAATCCGCGAAACCAAAATCCGCTCTCAAAAGAACAAACTCGAAGCCGCTGTTTATCGCGTAGCGTGAAAGAAGGTTAACTCGCTTACCACCAGATGGCAGGGTCAAGCAGAGTAATTGCAAGTAGCTAGGCTAGGTGGCGCTAGGTACCGCCCAATTCATGTTCTACAAAAAATGTTTTTATTTCCTCAGGCCACCATTGCGCTTCGGGATCTTCGGGAACCTCTACTATACACACATGTATAAACATTACGCATACTACAAGCATCAGGTGAACATACATTCAGCGCACACACATACATGGCACATACAAACATCAATACAACGGCACACTAACCCGAACACTACACCCGAGCTCTGCGTTTTCGTTTCTTGTACTGGTCGTTTTAAACGTACAGACTTTCTCGGTGACTGCCTAAGCAATAAAAAATATTCCCAGCATGTTGATTTCTTTCCAGCAATGTCATACCTCTGAGAGTAATTTGAATGGCTCAGGGGAAGTAAAGAATGCCCCTCCCTGAGGGTCAGGTTGTTTTGTCCCGGTCCTTCCTAGAAGTTGTAGGTCAGGGCCGGGCGATCGTGGACTGCCGCGCTGGGTTGTCGCTTCACTGCTCATTGGTGGTGGCGGAGCCTCGAGGAAAGACGCTCAACGACGAGAGCAACGATTCATAAAAACAAATAAATTAAAACGCCGACAGCAAACTTGGTTACAGGACTCTACTGTCCGCTCATGGCAGTAAAACTACAAAGAAAACGCGCCTCGGCGCAAAGTGCCCACCGCGCACGGTGAAGCTCAAAGAAACTGCTTGTCGCTCGCGACAAAGCTACGCGGACCGGCAGACCGCGGGAGATAACTTGCTCCGCGCGCGGGCTTGTTCAAACTCAACGTTTTCTCGCCAGCGCGGTCGAGAAAACTCCCCGCTGACACAGAGCCTGTCCAATCAAAACGATTATACAATTCTATTGGCCCCAGTGCCAGCAGGTCCTGCCCCAATCTCAGGGAGGCCACGAAACTCTTTATTTCCCTTTTTAGAGAAGAGAAACAATGCTAAAACCCTTGGGGAACTCTCCAATCGGGGCGATACTTTACTACTTTAGGGTTAAAACACTCCCCACTTCGCGGCGCCAAAACAAATTGGCGCCGTGTCCTTCGAAGCTAGCGAGTAAGGCGGAATGGAGTTCAAATGGACCCAGACCGGCGCCCCTCATCGCTAAGACCCCATTGTAGCAGTCTCCCGACTGAACAAGCCGTCACTGGGAACGCGCCGTGACGACAGAGCCGGGGAGGGCGCCACCACCTCGCGGTGACAGGCAAGGATGTCCTTCTCCTTCCCGGGCCAAAGATTAAAAAGGGCTCAAGCTGCTCTTCCCCCATCCTCGGGGCGAGCCGTCGGGGTGCCCCCCGCCCAACGGTTGAAGGTCGACCACCTCAGTTTCCAGGAAACAATCAAAACCCTTAAGCGATCCCTACAGGGGATGAATCTCTTATTAAAAAGAAAACGCTCGATCATGCCGTAATTATTTGAATGCCAATAAATCAAGCCGCTCCAATGCGGTTCGCAGCCATGAGTTTGTTTCCCAGTACGGCACGTCGTCACCTGTATTTCTATTGTAGTGTTTGTTTTTCTATTTGTGCTGTTCGCGCACGGCTGCAATTGCCGTCTTGAATTCATCTCTGTAGAGCGGATATTCACTCAGCTGGAAGTGATGCTTCACGGGCAGAGAAATCGCATTTTCGATCAACTTGAATGCAGCCAAAGCCGCGACTTGCGGCAGGTGTTAAGTGCACGGAGCTACTCCGTGGCGAGCTCGAAAACTTCTAGCGCTCATCCCAGCGCGCCACTTGGAGTCCAGTTTCTCCAGGAACCGGAGTATATTTAAACAGCAAAATAAAGGGTAGCTTTTTTTTCTCGATTTTACCTACCGTTCTTTTTTAATGCTAAAATTCCACACTGTAAATATGTGTACTTTCCGTCATAATTTCGTAATGATCATTTCTTCCCCAGAGCGCAATCGCTCTCGGGGAGGAGACAACCGACAGTCACACTGGCCACTGTACGATAGGAGCTTACTGTTCAAACTAGCGTTCCAACATGACTATCCGCACGTCGATCGATTGCACCTAATCCCTCAAGTGGTCTTTAACTTTTTAATTTAAGGGTAGTGGAATGTCAACCTGCGACACCCCGCCCCCCTCCGATCACGGCCCGACCAGCAGCATTAATGCCCAACAGTTTACGTCTACGCGAACACACGGTCACATCGGCGATAATCCCAGTCTTCTGTTCGCAACCCACAACACTGCCATAACGATGTTGCTGCTATGTTGCTGACACGCAGAAACACAGAACCACGTTGAGCGCCGGTTGGTACTCCGCATCGGAAAACAGAACCGAACTCAGCAGGGAAGGCAGCCGGCAGCAAAACCTGCCTGTCTCGCACGCAGTTCCTGCGATTTCCATAACTTCGAAAACGTCGACACAGTTCCGCGTGGTTTCCCTACTCTAGTTCCGCGTGGGCCCCGCAATCCGGAGACGGCCATCCTACCCAGTGTACGTAGCGCTGCTGGCACTGCTCCGGAACTGCGCTGTTTCTAGCGGCTTCGTTTGCTCGTTTGATAAAATTAGTGATAAAAACGTCAATGCAACTGAAATGTTCTGCACGTTTGGACTAGAAGACGGAATTGCAGGCGGCCTTCGCTGCCGCTCAAGCTCAATCAACTCAACAACATTTATTAAACAACGTGCGCGACGTGCTCGAAAAACGAAACCGAAAGAAGATGAGTCGGGAGGGCGAGAGCTTTATCCAGTCTGCCTGGAGAAGGAGAAAAAGCTTTTCGTTCCTCCCTGTTTCTCGCGTCCGCTTGGGGGCGCGTAAGTAGAATGGAGCAAGACGCGCCGTTGCTACCTTTTTCCTCCATTTTTTCTTAGAGTGTGCATATCCTGTTTCGCTGCAGCGCACCCGCGTGCCAAAGAGAAAACAATTCTCCAGATCGGGATGCGGGTATTCAAAAATTACGAGAGAAAAATATGTATATTGGTGATTGCTTATAGATAGGGTTCCGTGTTTTCTGTATTTATTTTTCTTCAAATTCGGCGGTTATTTATCCGTGTTTATTTTATTGCTAATGAAACAGTGTTTTTCAGTGTTTGATTTTAATTCCGAAGAGAAATCTGTGTTTATCGGGCTTCTATTGTCAAGCGACTGGAGAAAATATTATAATTTATAAGTTACAAACAGACTTGTGCTCGTTACTTAAAAAATGTAATGGATTACAATTACAAATTACCAAGCCTCAAATGTAATGAATTACCGTTACGAATTACTTTCGCTGAAAAGTAACGGATTACTTTCCTCGTTACGTTACAAATTATTTTCACGTTACTTTTTCCGTACACTTATTCAGAAAACAATAGGAACAATTTTGATATTTTCCAAAGATGTTCTGCAACACTAATCTTCATTTCTCATACACCCGTATTATGATAGTCCGTGTAAAAATGAAATATTGTATTGAAGCAAAAATGTTTAAATGCACTCCGTTCACCTGTAAACTGACAAGGCACCGAAAGCTGCAACCACACCCGCCATCCCGCTAGCATACGGCCTCCGGAAATGATCCCTGGAATTGTGTTGACACAGCTAGCGGTGCTCATGCTCAGTAGCAGCGTCTACCTCCGCTATGAGATTCCGAGTTAAAAAGCGATCTACGAAAGCTCCCTTTTGACTCGGGTTATGCCTGCTATTCACAAGAAAAGAAAAAAAATGACCGCATCTCCACGTGGTGAATGATGTTTATTGGGGCGAAGCTCGGGGGGTGCTGAAGATACTGATTTTGGTCATAGGTAGTGCTGATGGTGCTGATTTCTTTTTTTTTCTTTTTTTTTTTGACGCTGTGCAGCAGTTTCTCGCGCCCTGGTCTCCGGAGCAGCTTGCTGTCTGCGTAGACGCTGAGGCGCTGCATGCCGAGCATTTCGGTCGTTTTCATTCATGTCAGTAGGACAATGTGTGGTTTTCTTCTTTTTCTTTTTTTAAGAAGACAGATGGGATGGCATCTCAGAACCCTCTACTCTTTTTTTTTCTTCTTTTTCTTTAGTCATAATTTTTTTTTTCATCTTTCTTTCCATTTTTTTTTTGCCCTACACGAGCACGTGAGCACGTGAGCTCACGAGCAGGAGCACGAGCACCCGACGCCGGACGGCGGACGGACATACCGACATGGCTAGCCCCTAAAGGCCCTGTCACATTGAGGGAACACGGCGGAAACATCAACAAAACATGTTTCTCAACAGTCGGGAAACATGTCGGCTGTCGGCTCTGTTGCCCGACAACCCTGTCACATTGAGGAAACAGCAACACAACATGGACGACAGCGACAATGTTGTCTCGGTGTGACAGCTTTTGGCAACGGAAACCTCGGAAACTTCTGTCGGACGACAGGTGTGGCCCATTTCGGTGGCTGAGCGAATTTTTTTCCAGCAACACGGCAACATCTATATTTTTCAGTACAGATAGTCGCACGAGAATACTTCAATAATTGACAACTCCCCATTTCTAAGCAGCCCAATCACTATTGCAATTAGCACATCCCTTCTTGCACTGTGTGGTTTGTCGGAGCGGTTGAGTTTATTCGATCAGTTCAGTGTTTCGCTCGAGATGCCGTCGAACCCTTCAACAGTGCCGTTCACTTCGACTGAGGAGTCGAAAATGATCACAATGGTCGAGGAACGTCGATTTTTGTTTTGACGTGCGAGATGAGCGATATCACCGACGTGATCTTAAAGACAAAGGATACAGAGACATCGCGGAAGCGCTGGTCCATTTTGAACGCGGCTTCTTGCGTGGCGGCAGCTGATCGTCAGAATCATCTGAATCGATGGCACAAAGAAGCACCAAAGCAGAAGCTGCTGCTGTGGCCGGCGCGTATGCCATCCTGCAAGGGTCTAGCCCTGTAGCAGAACGCAACCGCCAAATCCAGAGAACACGAGATGGTTCGCGCGGCTGATGAATCGACTACGGTAGAGCGACGGCGATGAGACGGCGATCCAAAATGGCAACGATTCGAGGGGCGAGCGGAGCCAGCGGATCTGAGCCTAGCCGCCTATACTTCGTTTCAGCTTCGGTCCAGACGCAGCCGATGCTACAAGCGCGAGCATGTGGCCCAGAACAGTGCTTGCACTGCACGAGCGGGCGTGCTTGGCAGCGATAGAGGCAGCGCGCAGGAGAGGAGGCAATTTGTGTTCTTCCGACACGCTTTCCCGGTGTGAGAGGATGTTTCCCGAGTGTCGGAGAACAAGTTGGGAAACATGGTTTTCGGACGACAGCAACATGTTTCCGGACTGTTGCTGTTTCCGCAATGTGACAGGGTCCCCAAAAACATGTTTCCTCGTGTTGAAGGACAAAGTTTTCCGACTGTTTCCGCAGTGTGACAGGGCCATAAGGAGCTTCGCCCCTAAAACTTGGTTCTAACGTTACAATGTGTACCCAATGCAGAATGCAGGTGTCCAAGCCTACCTTAATGTGCTTCCGTAGATTAGAGTTTGTTGTTCTTGCTGATGACAATGTGTGTGTGTGTGTGTGTGTGTTTTTGTTGTTTTTTGCAAGCAAAGTATGCATTGAATTTATAGGTTTTCGTTCTCCTTAATGCCCTGATTTTTGAAGATCTCATTAAGAGATGGCCATGGAGACGACGGACACTTGGTGACCGAAAACTCGACCAGTCAGAGAAAAAGTGGCGGTTACGGGTTATCGATCGTTTATCGGTTCTCACTTTCATACCAATATTGGTGGAGGCCAGGGGGAGGGGAGGGCATAGAGAGCGAGAGAAGCGGCGGCCATCGGTCTTACAAAACAATAGAGGATCAGCACCACTTACGCGTTCTCCCACCTCTCTCACTCTCTCTCTGTCAGCGCTCCTTAGATGGCCTAACTCCCCCCCCCCCCCTCCCTCCCCCTTTATGTTGACAGTTGACTGTTATGTGAGGAGTGGACTCGACCACCATGCCCAGACAAGTAAACCAAAAAAAGCATCGTCCGTAACCTCGAAGACGATGCTATTAGCCTCATGTCGGTCGTTTTTCAGCCGTGCCTCAAGAGCGTGCTAGAATAAAGTAGCGCATATTAAAGACAAAGCTAATTCAACCCCGTCACGCGAGGCTATACCGTCTGTTAGGCGAGTTGTGAACCCGCGAATCGAAGGGGTACGGACTCGTGTTTGATCTCTGCGCAGGTGGCGGGAGACGTCGAAGAAGTTGGAATGGGTGAAACAGTGTAAAAGAGGAAAACAAAAGCTTTCTCCATGCCCGAGAGAAGAAGAAAAACACGATGGAAGGCGACGGAGAGCCTACTGGCTGTTGTCTTACTTGATCTTTGTCTTTCGTGTATTTTTACATGACTTACCCGTCTTTCTGGTTTTATTGACTGGTCATACGAAAAATCGTGTTTTCTTTTGGCCTAATCTCCCCTTCCCGATGTGTTTTTTTTTTCTATTTTCTTGAACTTGCTCTCTTTATGCTGCTGAATGTTCTGCTCGTATTGCTCCAGTTCCCGTATTATGTAGATTGGCAGCAGCGACGGCCAACTGTGCACTTACCCTAACGCTGAACTACGTACTCGCAGGTTAGTTCCATACCCTGTGGTCTATATATATATTTGTTGTTGTTCTTGTCGCTGCTGCCAAAGCGTATAGCGCTATTTGTTTGATTTTTGTCGATTGCTCACGAAATGGCAAAGGACCTCACCAAACTGTTTAATGAGTTAAAAGAAGATTTGAACAAACAAGTTAGAACGCTGAAAGACTCATTGAACAGGGACATTAGGGCTGACCTGCGTGAGGTTAAGTTTGGTATGGACTTCATGAATGGCGATTTCAAACAAATGAAACAGAAGATATATGATGTTCTAAGGGAAAACATGAACTTAAAAAGCCAAAACGACTACCTTCGTCAAACAAACGACACTATGCAAAAAGACACGAAGCAGTGCCAGGCTAGGCTACTTCACTGTGAGCAATATACGCGAAACGCAAACGTAGAAATTAAAGGCCTGGCAAAACGTGACAATGAAGACCTTGAAGCCGTTTTGGCCCAGATTGGTGGCCTTATCGGTGAGCCGATAGCGCCCGCCGATGTTGAAGTGTGTTATCGTGTGCCAACACGTATTGCGGGTGAAAGTAACATCGTCATCCAGTTTGTATCCCGCCGTAAACGCGATGTTGTAAGGCAAAAAAAGAAAAAAGACGGATCACATCCGTTAATCTCGGCTTGTCACCGGCTGTACCAGTCTTTGTGAATGAGTATTTATGCCCAGCGCTCAAACGTTTGCTTGGGCAAACTATCGGCAAAAAGCACGAATTTCACTGGAAATTTGTGTGGGTCCCAAATGGAAAGATCTTCGCCAAAAAGACTAACAGTGCCCCGAGCATTCAAGTTGCGACTGAAGATGACCTTGCCAAACTTTGCTAGGAACTGGTATAAGCCACTATCACACTACATGGCTAGCCGGTATCGCGACTTTATTTTGCCATCGGATGTAATAGAATGCTTAGAAACTAGGAGCAGTCTAGCAGCCTTTCATCTCAATGTGCGCTCTCTCAAAAATAAAATGGATGCATTCGATACATTAATGTCTCATTTTCCATTCCAGTTCGACGTTTTTTTCTTCACTGAAACATGGTATCACGATGGCGATGATATGTATGTCTTAAAAGGGTATAACAAGTTTTATTTAAATCGGAAAGAGAAACGCGGCAAGACATCCGGTGTGAAGTCTGGAAACGTACACTAAAATGACTGAAGACTTTGAAATATTACCAGTGAGAAGTAATAATCTAATTTTCTCGGTAGTAGAAAGGCCGCCGTCAGCGTGTTTCGATAGGTTTGGTTTGTTTTCGGATAGATATCTCGACTTTATATTGGGAAATAACTTAACCCTTTTTCTAGGAGGCGATTTTAATGAAAATACTTTGCAGCGTTCGACTCTTTCGTCACATTTGAATAACATTATAAACTCAAATGGTTTTATGAATCTTATCCAGCCTCCCACCAGAATAAATATTTCCTCCAAAAGCGCCCTCGATCATTTTATTACAAATGTTTGTAAAAGTGTTCATGACGCTGGTACAATCGCTAGTGACATTAGTGACCACATTCCCATATTCATATCCTGTGCCTATAGCACTTCCGTAAAAAGCTCAAATAGAGTTACATATGTGTTTCAACACATAATCGAGCGTAATTTGAAAACGTTTAGGACAGAGATTTGCTGCACTGACTGGGACCCAGCCAGTGCAGGCGTACAATGCGTTTATTGACGTCTTCAGCAAAATTTGTAGCTCGAATTTTCCCTCGGAAACAAAAACTGTTGCTAAAAATACTCGAAAGCCCGGATCACATCTCTGCACCTCAAAAACCTAAAAAAGAGGGATCGTTTGTACAGGTCCTTTTTATCGACGAGAAATCCCGATAAACTGATCATTTTCGAGCAATTTCGGAACCGCCTGACATTTGAGTTACGAAAGGCTAAGCAAGAGCATTATAGGCAGCTCTTTAACAGAAATTCTAGAAAACGCCCAGAAATAGTTTGGAAATGTATAATGAAGTTTAACGCCGCAGTAGACAGCGTAATTGATGTAGGCGAGCTTTCAATCAATGGCAAAAATATATCGGGAACGTTGTTAGCAGAACACTTTAACGCAGCTTTTGTAAATTTAAATCCGCCACCACATAATGTCAATGCTTCAAACTTTATTGAACACACAGTACACGAGACACTTTTTCTAACGCCGACTGATGAACACGAAGTATATAACGCGTTTGCGGGTCTCAGGAACAGTAGAAGCTGCGATACAGATGACTTACAAGTTAGGCCCGTGAAATTTGTTCTTAATAACATCACACCTTGCTCGGTGCACATTTTTAACCTTGCCTCGTCATCAGGAACATTTCCCGGTAAAATGAAATTAGCTACAGTCTCTGTTATACTTAAAGGAGGAGACACAAATCTCCTAACGAACTACAGACCTTTCTCCATACTTGCAATATTTTCCAAAGGGCTCGAAACGATTATTTTAAAACGCATAAACTCTTTCTTTAATAAGCATTCTGTGCTAACAGTTTTTCATATGGTCCAACAACAATGGCCTTAAGATCAACATCCAGAAAACAAAGGCCATTGTTTTTCGACCGAAAAACAAGACTGTAGCTATTGACAACAATATAACTATTGGTTCTACACCAATTTAATTAGTAAAAAGTCATAAAACGCTCGGAATAATTTTTTTTTTAGCATCTTTGTAGAATGGCCATGTCGATTATCTCGTCAAAAAGCTGTCTAAAGTGGTTGGAACCATGTCACACTGTCGCTCTGTTTTCCCAGTTAATGTTAAACTACAAATTTACTATTCGCTATGTCAGTCCTACATCAATTACTGTCATCGTATTTATGGGAAGACTACTCAAATAAGCATTAAAAAGCTTGCGTTACTTCGAAAGAAGAAGCTCCATTACATTGCCAATGAACACTATATGGCTCATACAAAGCCCCTTTTTTCCCAATATAAAGTAATTACCATTGAAAAGATGTACGACTATAGACTGCTGCATAGTTTCCGCTTTTCAACTTCTGACCATATTTTCTTTTTATGTGAAAGGGCGAACCTATTCGAACATCCTCATCGCATCAACACACGTCTCTCGGAAAGATGGATCATACCTCGAGCTCGTACTAATTCTACTTATCAGTCAATCACTTATCGTCTACCTTCATTACTTAACCATTTACTTACCAACAATATTGATATATATAACGTGGGAAGGAAATTATTATTGATGTACTTCGTATAGTCCTGTCGGAAATTGCGTTTAAAAAAAGGTGAAAGCGTTCTATTGTATGGTATATCTATTCTTGTTAAAACGGTTGTAATTCTGTGTAATGTGGAAAATGGCTCTGTGTACGCTTTTTTTGTTGTTGTTATATTGCTTCTTGCTAACCGTACTTCTCTTTTAGAAAGTGATGTATTTTGTAGAATATTATGAACAGAAGCTGTGCGTATATTTTTCTCGTTTGTGCGCTTGTGTGGGACCTGGTATTTTTGGTAAATATTCGTGTTTTGATTTCGGTATTTTGGTAAATATTATTTAGCGAGTTTTATTTACTTTTTTTTTTAAATTAGTCCTGCTGCCAATCTCCAAACGGGCCCCAGACCCCGTCAAGCTGCCTTTGGCAGCTTTTTGTATGGGGCACCGTTGGCTATAGATCCAAAAATAAAGATTGATTGATTAATTGACTGATTGATTGATTGACTGATTGATTGATTGATATTTTCAAAAAGTAACGAGTAATTAAAGTAATCCATTACCAATATTTTGTGACGAAAATGCATTACAAATTACTTTCTAAAAAAGTAACGTGGCAATTCTAAAATTACTTGGAAAAGTAACAGATTACTTCCCAAGTCTGGTTACAAATTACATTTTTTTCTCCAGTATCGCAGGTAAAGATAAGAGAAGGGAACGAGACAAACAATGTGGCTTCACTAGAAAGGAACAAAGCCCAAGGACGGTTCAGTGCGGCTTTGTTTCGGGTCAACGAGAAACAAACAAAATAGGGCAAAAACTGTTGCGTGAAGCTGGCTTTTTTTAGAGCGCAGCTCTTAGGCGGCCGTTTCGGGCTTGAGCGGCGTCGGCGTAACCGCGAGACCCCCCCCCCCGAGGACCTCGGGAGGGCCTCGGGTTCCTTCGGGAGGACCTCGGGAGGATCTCGAGCTCCTTCGGGAGGACCTCTGGAGGACCTCGGGTTCCTTCGGGAGGACCTCGGGCTCCTTCGGGAAGACCTCGGGAGGACCTCAGGTTCCTTCGGGAGGACCTCGGGTTCCTTCGGGAGGACCTCGGGTTCCTTCGGGAGGACCTCGGATTCCTTCGGGAGGACCTCGGGTACCTTTGGGAAGGGAGGGGGGGGGTCACACGACCCCCCCCCCCCCCGAGGTCACGTGACGCCCCTCCCTGAGGTCACGTGACACCCCCCCCCCACCCCCCGAGGCCACATAACCCCCCTGAGTACCCTTCCCTCCTCCTCCTCCTCAAGAGCTGCGCTCTGATTCGGCGTTACAGGGAGTTGTAAACGGCTTTCACTTTTTTTCTTTTCTTTTCTCCAAGGACAGCTCAAATTCGGGGGTTTTCAGTTTCCGCCGGTTGAGAGAAAACCGCCTCGGGGTGAATTTTCGGTGTTCATCTGTATATAGTGGAAACACGGAACCCTACTTACGTTATATTACAGCTCAGCTTCGCGGTAAATTTTTCTAAATTAAAAATACGTTATAAACCGCAGTATTCTTAAAAAAATGTTGTTTTCTTTCTCTCTTTTTCTACAGCAATTGACGTTTGTCGTTGATGTTGTAGTTGGCGACGTAGGTCGTCCGTCGTCGATTTCGCTAAATCCTCGAAAAAGATCGCCCGCCGCCGGCGGGAGTCGAACTCGGGGTCCGCTGCGTGCATAGGGGAGGCGTTACCCACTGCACGCGCTCTCTGAAAACAAAACAAAAAAAGATAGTGGATAACAAAATGCCGTCGTACCACTGTCGATGCCCAAGAGCTTGTGCCGGGAGACGCGAACTCGCGCGTTCCGGAACAAAAAGAAGCAAAAGCATTCAGTACATAATGGTCTAATGGCAACTTTGATCCGAAGGATTTGCTTCACGCCTCCATGGGCCTGATATGCGGCGAAGAACCGACCAACATCGCCCGGCGGTGCGTTTGCTTTACGCGTGGCGCCACTCATGCATCTTTCACCACGGGCAGAACCAACGCCGCCCGGGGAAATTCGTCGTTTTTTTCGCTCTATGCAGTCCATCGAGCATTTACACGAAACTGCTATACTTTTTTTTTTATTGACGAATTATACTTGGAAATTGCAAGATTTATACGGCATGTGCTATAGGCATATTTCTATATCGATTTTGTTTATTATTAGTTCCCCCCTAGAGGTAGGCTCCGTACGTTCGATGGCACATTCAGTAGAGAAAAATAAAGCTGAATGACTTCCAGCAGTGGATAGAAGCTTGGAAACAACCTTGACAAGTTCGGCTTAGTTGTTCTTAAGACATATTTATCCTTCACGTGGGGATTTTGTTATCGTAAAGCTATACAATGCAATGTCACTGGGCTTTATAATTAATTTTGTTTAAACGTAATATTTGTTCCGTATTTTTTTTTTTTTTTTGCTTTTTGAGATTTCTAGTAAACACCCATTTAGGTACTAGAATTTTTTATATTTTGACATGCCTTAGGCGAAACATAGCGCTTCGTTTACACCTGGTTCGTTAACTTAAATAACTATTCGCAGCATTAATACTGCCCTTCATCGGTACAAATCTTGCTGCCGTACATGGTGCTTAAATTTTAAGCACTACACTAGATGAAACAAAGCTTATTTCATTTTTATTTTCGCGAAAGAAAAGACCGGGGGGGGGGGGGGGTGGAACAAGGAGTAAAAACGCAAGAATGCGTTTTCGTTTGAATACAATGGAAGTGCGAAAGCGACTGTCAAACAACGACCTGGGACCTATGTTCCATCATCCATGGCAGGAGCTGGACAGAGCAACGGACAAACTGTTCCTTGATGTGGAACGCATCAGTACTACCGCAATGTAAAACAAGTCAGTGACGAAAGAATGAAACAAAAGAAAAGATAAAGGTTCTACGAGGTAGAAGAAACTGAAGCGGAGAAAGCGTCGGTGGAAGGAGCCAGAACGTTCCAGTAACAACCGCGTGCCGCGTACTATCGGAGCTGGGGAAGGAACCTGTGTCCAACAAGCGCGGATAGACCGGAACCCAGGTGGACCGGAAAATGACAGTCGTCTTTCTTCCGGCTCCGCTGGCTGGCCCTCGAAGCGCCACGGCGCTGCTGCCCGGCCGTTCTTCTCTAAATAAAGAAGAAAACTTTATTGTTTAGATAGGCCAGGCAGCTCGCGAGGCGAGACGGCGCAATTCGGAGAAACCCGAAATAAGATACAATGCCAAATGCAGGCAGCGAAGGGGTGAATTGAAGCTAAAAGGTGGCGTCCATTATGTCGAATAGTCCATAGGTTACCTCTCGCGGCGCGCAGCTGGAGTTCGACGAGCCGGCTTCGTAGGTGCGACGTGTCGCGTCTGGAGTGACAAATGGTGCGCGGCAAAGGCGGCCGAAGACCTCGCGGAAAGATATTCGCAACTTTCAGCGATGGTGGTACCACGGTGTGAGGATCGTGCTCCCTAGCTCCTGGATGATAGGCCTCAGAATAAAGGTGCTTGCCTACACCTTCCTGTCGTGAAAAAATAATGTAACGCTCTAATACTGCTCGTATATAGCAACACTAGAATTACTTACGCTTTGCAGACCCAGCCTCGTACTGCTGTTCTACGACGATCATCCAGATGACAGCCATTTTGATAGGCGCCAGTGAGCCCCCTATAGGTCGTGAAAGTTGCGAATATTAGAGACGATCCTCGTACGCTAACGGGAAACGAGTGTCGTTCGAAGATGTGGTTGTTCCGTGCGCCGGACGCGGTGTCTTCAAAAAGAACTCGCAAACGATGGACACCGATGAATGGGCGCTAGTCAAACTTCAAAATGGCGGGAACTTGCGCCGGTAAGATGCGTATATTTTCCCCTCGATCACGACTTCCGGGAACATGAATCGTGAAGCAAAGTTAAGATAAAAACGAAGTTATGAACTCTGGCACGTTTCACCCTCAGTTGGTAACCGAACCAAAACTACCAAAACTACTTCAATATATATATATATATATATATATATATATATATATATATATATATATATATATATATATATATATATATATATATATATATATTGTTTCAGCAACAAAAAAAAATATATATATATATATTTTTTTTTTGTTGCTAAAACAATCTTTTTTTTTTACCATCTATTAGTGTTGTGACGCGCAAACGTTAGGTACCTGCGAGTAAACGAGATTTAATTCAACATCATGCATATCTTAACCGAGAGAAAGATTTTAAAACCAATCTATTTCTCCGTGTCGCCAACGAGTTAAACCTCCTAGATGGATACAAAAAGGAAAATCGGGTTTTACCAATCAGAGACAAAACGTCTCGCGTGATCTGGCCCGGGTTGATGCGGACCTTCAATTTCCAAAGAGGGATCTTTTTTCTTACCATCTATTAGTGTTGTGACGCGCAAACGTTAGGTACCTGCGAGTAAACGAGATTTAATTCAACATCATGCATATCTTAACCGAGAGAAAGATTTTAAAACCAATCTATTTCTCCGTGTCGCCACCGAGTTAACCTCCTAGATGGATACAAAAATGAAAATCGGGTTTTACCAATCAGAGACAAAACGTCTCGCGTGATTGCGCCTTCATCCAAAGGGACTTGACTATGGACGCGACTTAGTATCGTCAATTCACTCAGCAACTAGAGGATTTTAAACCATTTTGTCCAACGAGTAGCTGGGGAAGGAACCTGTGTCCAACAAGCGCGGATAGACCGGAACCCAGGTGGACCGGAAAATGACAGTCGTCTTTCTTCCGGCTCCGCTGGCTGGCCCTCGAAGCGCCACGGCGCTGCTGCCGGCCGTTCTTCTCTAAATAAAGAAGAAAACTTTATTGTTTAGATAGGCCAGGCAGCTCGCGAGGCGAGACGGCGCAATTCGGAGAAACCCGAAATAAGATACAATGCAAATGCAGGCAGCGAAGGGGTGAATTGAAGCTAAAAGGTGGCGTCCATTATGTCGAATAGTCCATAGGTTACCTCTCGCGGCGCGCAGCTGGAGTTCGACGAGCCGGCTTCGTAGGTGCGACGTGTCGCGTCTGGAGTGACAAATGGTGCGCGGCAAAGGCGGCCGAAGACCTCGCGGAAAGATATTCGCAACTTTCAGCGATGGTGGTACCGCGGTGTGAGAATCGTGCTCCCTAGCTCCTGGATGATAGGCCTCAGAATAAAGGTGCTTGCCTACACCTTCCTGTCGTGAAAAAATAATGCAACGCTCTAATACTGCTCGTATATAGCAACACTAGAATTACTTACGCGTTGCAGACCCAGCCTCGTACTGCTGTTCTACGACGATCATCCAGATGACAGCCATTTTGATAGGCGCCAGTGAGCCCCCTATAGGTCGTGAAAGTTGCGAATATTAGAGACGATCCTCGTACGCTAACGGGAAACGAGTGTCGTTCGAAGATGTGGTTGTTCCGTGCGCTGGACGCGGTGTCTTCAAAAAGAACTCGCAAACGATGGACACCGATGAATGGGCGCTAGTTAAACTTCAAAATGGCGGGAACTTGCGCCGGTGAGATGCGTATATTTTCCCCTCGATCACGACTTCCGGGAACATGAATCGTGAAGCAAAGTTAAGATAAAAACGAAGTTATGAACTCTGGCACGTTTCACCCTCAGTTGGTAACCGAACCAAAACTACCAAAACTACTTCAATATATATATATATATATAGTGTTGTGACGCGCAAACGTTAGGTACCTGCGAGTAAACGAGATTTAATTCAACATCATGCATATCTTAACCGAGAGAAAGATTTTAAAACCAATCTATTTCTCCGTGTCGCCAACGAGTTAAACCTCCTAGATGGATACAAAAAGGAAAATCGGGTTTTACCAATCAGAGACAAAACGTCTCGCGTGATCTGGCCCGGGTTGATGCGGACCTTCAATTTCCAAAGAGGGATCTTTTTTTTTTACCATCTATTAGTGTTGTGACGCGCAAACGTTAGGTACCTGCGAGTAAACGAGATTTAATTCAACATCATGCATATCTTAACCGAGAGAAAGATTTTAAAACCAATCTATTTCTCCGTGTCGCCAACGAGTTAAACCTCCTAGAGGAATACAAAAAGGAAAATCGAGTTTTACCAATCCGAGACAAAACGTCTCGCGTGATCTGGCCCGGAATTGATGCGGACCTTCAATTTCCAAAGAGGGATTTTTTTTTTTTAAGTAACAATTTTTTTCGAAAGCAATCTTTGAGCAAGATAGGCGCCTCCAAGCCGTCACTGATCCCTTAATTAAACTGTCATCCCGTTAGGGCTTAATAAACTCAGGCTGCTGACCAAGCTTCGCAACATAATACTTTTTTTTCTTTGTTTGTACGCTGTGACATCCATCTGCTTTTAGAGGCCCTACTCAATCTGCAACGGACGTAGCGCTCTATCTCAAAAGCTGCCCCCCTTTGTTTTTCTTTTTTTTTTTCTTGCACGGGCGCTGCTAAGTTTCCTTTTTTGTTTTTTTACAAGAACTTTATTTTTAGTTTTTTATGCGTATAAGCTATCAATCAACTTGTGCTCAGATGAAATGCAAGGGAAATTCAGGATTGAGAGGCCCTCGTAACATACGCGGGGCGTTCATAAAGTTCGTATTATCGGCACAAAAAATTAAAAAAAAAAACGAAACGAAACACGCATCAACATGAGCGCGCGTCCCTCTAGTTTCCGCACAGTTAAACATCGCATGCAATAGTAGCGCTTAACGCCGCTACGGTGTCGAAACAAAAATGGCACCGCCCGTCGGTGCCAAGCGCATGCAGTGATCCGTTTTTGTTTTTTTTGTTTTTTTTTTTAATTTGAAGGGAAGCAATGCCAAGGATATTCATTCCAATCTAGGAGCGTTGCTCGGGGACGACACCCCAGTTTATGACACTTTGGTTAAATGGCGCAGACGTTTCCAGTGTGGCCAAATAAGACGAAGACATTTCAAGGACGGCGACCAAGTGATTGCTGAAGTGGAGCGATTCCTGAACCCTCAAAACGAGGAGTTCTATAACAATGGCATTTGGCATATGGTGCATCGCTGAAAAAAGTGAGTAACTTTTGGTGGCGAACATGCAGAGAAAGTCTCAACTCCTACTCGAGTTTGATTGCTGAATCTCTATTCCTTCGGGACAATGATACGAACTTTATGAACGCCCCTCGTATTTCCCGTCTTCCAGGCTTTAATGAAATACAACGTAGACGTTTGGTTCCCGGTCTCTCTATCCCCCGACAGAATGAGAAGGGCAGGGGGCGTGTCTTTGGAAGGCCCCCAGCAGGCGCTCCTTGCCTTCTTCCGCCGAGCTTTGGCTGCTCGCGTGCGCGCCCGAGATGTGCGAGGGGCCGAAGCCTCGTCGAAGGTATACGAAGCTCTCCCGCTGGAGGCGGTATACCAATCAAGCTGCTCCCCGCTCACCTTGTCAGTGACTCCAGTCGTCCATCCTTTTAGATTCGCCCACGGTCAGCTAATCAGATTCAAAGGCTCAAAATTCCCACACGTTGTTAAAGTGGTCAAGCTTACGCCAAAAATGCCCACCTAAGGCGTGACGTACCGCAAATGATACTACGCGCATTGGATATTCGCCTCGAGATTCGATCGGCACGGCTCATGCGATGAAAAGCAGAACTATGTGCTGCTTTGGCTTACACCTACTCGTAGCAAAACGAACGAAGGCTCGTTCACACAGTTGCCTTTGACCGCGTTAAGACTGCTCGTATCGAGCTGTTGCTATGGCGACCCTTACGAGGAGCCAATGGGGAGGCGCTGTGCTGCACAACGCAGCTGGCTGAACGAGCCTTGATACGGACGCGAGGCAGATGTCACGGAAGGCGCCAATGCAGCGCTCACGCACTGCAGAATCAACTGCTAGAGAGATCGTGCTCTGTACCCTTTCCCGTGCTCTGTGCCGTTAGTGTGGATGCCTTATCTCCACCCCGCATTGTGGACGGAGGGAATCCCCACGTGCCTCGTAGAGAACCACGGATGAGCGAGAGTAGCAGGCTTCCCCTAAATTCAATCTCGGTCTCGAGGTACTCATCGATAGAATGGTGTTCATTTACCTTTAAAAAAATATGCAAATAAACTTCGAGGGCTCGATTTTACGCGGGCGATTCTATTCCCCGCTTCTGCGCTATCGTTGCAAACGCGCGAAAGACAAGTATGCACACGCACGTTACCAAAATATACCGTGGAAATAGGCAACCTAAAACGGGACTTTATACAAATGCCATGTCTCGGAGACCGCAGCAGATAGCTTCAGCGAGTAGTTTTAGGATTTTATACACCTTCAATAAATAAATAATGATAATAATAATAATACTCATCGTCCGGGTAAAACTTATGCGGGATCCTAACCAGCTCTTATTGCAGTCAGGCTACCTTCCCAGATAGTTATTTTTTTTTTCTTTTTGTTTAAGTCGGAGTAATATTTACCAAAACTTGTTTCACACACAAAACAAAAACAGTGTTTATTTGGATTTATTTCGCTGGCAATAACTGCGGATATCACACCAGCCAAGTTCCGTAAAGCCGCGGTCACCCTGCTCAAACACATGACACAGTGTGCAGATGAGGCTAGAATGACGCTCATATACCGTCGGCAGACACACTCATGTAGGAAGCAAACATGCTTGGAAGGTGCTTGAGGCAAGTTGCCATGTCATCATCATATCTGCTGCCAACATCGTGTCGTTTAGCCGATGTACGGGACTGCGACTTCAAATATTACGCTCAAGCACGAGGCCGGTTATCGATTACGAGCGTACCTTCCACGGACTTCAATAAATAAATTTAAAAAAAAATAAAACACTATCATCCAATGGCGGTAGGCCAATGATAGGTCCATAGCGAACCGCCGTTCGCCAGCAGCATTAAAACTGGGACTTCGGCTATTCTTTCGTGTTTTCTGAGCTGGCTGCCCGTACGGTTCAGCCGTGTCTCGCGGAAATTTCCCACTCAATCATCGTTCCCTGCTATATGATTCGAGCGGGAAGAGCAATCTTTCTTTCTTTTCTTTTATTTTTTTTATTCTACGGTCTCTTTCGCAAATCGTGGCACCTCGTGGAAGATCACAGATGGGACTATCTCGCTATTTGAAGCGCAACCGAGACAACACAAAAGACTGAGAGCGCCAAAACCGTTCAAACATCTTATATCCAATATTTCATGAAGCTATTAAAAAGAGAACTAGGAAAAAAAGTGATTGAGTTTCAAAAAAAAAGAAGATCGAAGTGGTGAACGCGGAACTTGTAAAAACACGACGAAAAAAAAAACAGTGACAAAGATGAAGAGTATTGTAGAAAGGAGAATGGACGAACCCAATTCTAATTTCCCTTCCCTTCGTACGTGCGTACTAACATAGCTCGAGTTAGCCGCATTTCTGGGGATTTTCTTTTTCCTTTCTTGACTGGAACGTGAAATATCCTGCTCATTATAGGATGACGTTGAAGATGAATCCATCTTTCGGTAGCATAGCATCCTCAGCAAAAAAGTAGAAAAAAAAAGGACTACTGAAACAAAGAGCGGACGTTAATGACGTTAAAATTACATGGAAGGCCGGTCATTCCGTTCGTTGAATATTTGGTTTGTAGTTCTCGTGGATTATATATTTCCTTCGGAGAATAAAACGCGCGGTTTCGGTCGTTTGTAGTCGTTTCTCGTAGTGCGTATGAGCTCGTGGTTAGCGCGTCTGATTCACATCTTTATTATTACAAGTTTCGATGATTTAATGAATATCAACTAGCCGAGGGGTAGAGATCCAGGCATCGGTGATACGTTCTTTTTCGTGCGTGCGTTTCCAGAAAATAAAGTAAAAACAAAAAAAAATAATGAGTGATATTCCTCGAGAGTGTCAGAACAAGATTAACGTTCTTCGTACATTCCTTCGATGTCAGTTTCGACGCGATATTCGACAGCATAATCCAAAATTGAACGATGCAATAAAAAATTAAAAAAAAAAACAATTAGCCGTCCTGATAATGCGAGAAAAAGCGATTCATTTTAGATGATCTGCGGAAAATATATACACCAATTCCAAGGTTCCCAAATACTCGGCTCAGCGTGCGATCTGCAGAGCCCAAGACGGGCGTGTGAGTCCCTTCGGAAAGCGAGCAAAGTGAGCGCCATACGCACGAACGCTCCGAATGGCACCTTCCAGAACCCTGTTTCGGACTGGCCCATCAAATTTGCTCCTTCTTTTGAGGCGGCCAAACTGTTCCTCCTACGCCCCAACAAAGTCCCGACAAATGAAGGCCAACAGTAGAGACTTTTAGTAGACCGTACGATAGAGCTCCGCTAGCGGGAGCTTGTGCCGAAAAACTGAAGCATGGATTGCTCCCGCTGCGCCCGCTCTCCGCAGCGTATGTTCGAGGCGAACTTGCATGTTATGAACACATCGCGGGAGCTTCACTATAGAGGGACGACGCACGAAATGTCAATGGCCGCAAGCGGGCTTAACCAACACCGCCTCCGTACCCGTATTCACCTCAAGAAACGTATTCAAAGAAATTTCGGCTCCTCGCCGAACATTACTAAGGTCCCCCTTCGTCCCTTGAATCGAGACATATAGCTTAAATTAACTTCATTCTATTTTATTATGACGTAAACGTTTAAAACGGCAATACCGTCGTGTCTTCCTTCGACAGCCAAATCAGGTAAGAACTACGTCGTGCAGCGCATGAGTGATGCAACCTTTCTTCCTTCTCTCTCCATGTGACAACACGAATAGACGTTTGCAAGTATACGGCCTCTGGGCGCCGCCATCTTGCTTCTGGTGCGGGCAGGTCGTCTGCTAGTCAAGCACTGCTGAGGCGTAGAGGCCGTGCTTGCAAACAACAGTCTACCTGCATGGAACGTCATCGCACGAGGATGGCGCCAACTCAGCAACGGAGCCCAAGTCGGGCTCCTACACCTCCCTGCTACACCTCCCTGTGTATTAGGGAGGTGTAAGTAGATCGTTTTTCTCCTCCGCTACGGTATCCGCAAAGAAAATGCCGCAGCTGCGCATGCGCGCCGCCAGCCTTGTCTGCATAGTTCAAGGTCTTGTGGCGGACTACAGAGCGCTATGCCGGTGCTTAGCGGGCTGCGGAAACAATCTATTAAAGCTCCCTATTGATTGAACACGAGGCGCCGCCTAAAACGGTGTCTCCGCTCGATGTTACTGCGATGACGTCAGATTTCCAGTGTACAAAGAGTGCACGAACTTTCGTTATTGTAGGTGCATTGTGTCGCCTTATATAAGTAATAAGTATATAGCTAACGTTGTTCCGGGTTTGCACGAATATTCTGTTTAACTACACTAGGCAACAAACGATCAAACAAGACATGACATGGGTAGGATATAGACACAAACACATAGACACACGCACACACGCAGCACAGCTTTTTCTGACATGTGTTCTGAAAACTACAGAGGCTACAGACGGGGAGTATGGCTTGCAACTCTAGAGTGATTACCTCTAATGACATTATGTATTACGTAATGCGCCATGCATGACGGAACATGGGGACCACGTACGAGTGACCAGGTTGGTCAACATTACGGCTCCGCGACGTCCGCGATGTGTTGCAATTTCTCATTCTTTTTAACGAGCAAGAATCTGCTCGCGTCTACGCATTTTGTTTATACGTTTCTCACTTTTTCATTTTTTTTTCAACCGCTCAGCGGCGAGCAATTCGCAGTCATTTGTGTGTTATGGCCGGCGGCGGTCGGTTCGCAATGTAAAATGAAACTAGACCAGGCTTTATTGTCGGCCCTAATGACGCTGACCGACAATTGAATTTTTCCGGGTCTCTTCAGAAAGCCACGCGTTAATGTCATTGGCGTAACTGAAAGTCTGCTCCGCGCAGTTTCACTTAGAATGAACTGAACGCGAAGAACTCGAGAATAATGAAACCGTGTCCCCATTAATTAGCTTTCCACTTTTCATTAGCCTGCTTGAGAAAGACGGTGAAAAGACGACTTCGAACATTAGGAACTGTATTGCGGAGCTTGATAAAATCGGGCTAACGGAGAGCTATAATGAGACAGAAGCTTAGTTTCCACTGTATGATAATGTTTTTGTTGTTATATATTTTTTTTTTTCAGTTAACGATTCGAGAGCATATACGATATTTCACGTCGCCTTTTTCCTTCGATATCTGAGAGGGACGAAAATGTGAACGAGACGTTGGCTCCCACTTTTGCTGTGCCGGCTACTCATTTGCCGTCCGCACTGCTTATACATCATACAAAAGACAGTCTGCATACATATTCAAACGCGAGTCAGCACCAGATCCGTGCTTCGAATGACACATGGCAACGAGTTCAAGGAGGAACTTGGCACGCGGCATTCCAACCACGGATATCGCGGTGACTGATGTCTGCAGACTGACTTCTACGAGCAGTGCGACCCCGGTTTCGGAATACACAGAAACAAGCAACGGGCTAAACATCCGGTGACATACTTCAAAGTAGCGTGCACATTACCTCTAATTATACAAGGTGTCACAAAAAAATTTACAAGGTATTTTTCACCGCAAAACTAAACTAGGCATCACTGAACGCTCATTCTCCGCCCAAAGATAGCGCTACAGGTCACAACCAGATGCCAAAGGTTCAGCCCGATCCGATGCCTTATTCAAAAGTTATAAGTGATCTTCTGAAACTTTCAATGGGAAAATGGAGGAAACGTTTTGCCCGTTGTCCCCTATAATGCTTTACCAACTAGCAGAGCAGTTAATTCTGATACCGTTTTTGGTTTCTGGTGCCATAGAGCCCCATGTATTCGAAAACTCCGTCGACCGCCATTTTCCCATCGAAATATTCAGAAAATCACTTATAACTTTCGATTAAGGTGTAGGATCGGGCTAACACTTTGGCATCTGGTTGTGGACCTCTAGCGCTACCTTTGGGCGGAAAAGGAGGGTTCAGCGATGCCTAGTTTATTTTTGCGGTTAAAAAAACGCTGTCAATATTTTGGGGTGACATCCCTGTATTTTGGCGTAATAATAATACGTTCATTTTCCTTCAAATATCCCGGAGCAAAAAGAATAGAAAGCTTCAGCGGAGTCTCGACCAGCCCTCAGCCCAACACAATGGCTTTACGGCAACGCAAAAAATAGGAAAAAAAACACGCACGCGCAAAATAAATAACGGAACAATGTACCTTATTACACGCAGCATTTTAAAGAAGCAGCGACATTACAATAGTCACTGGCTAAATGAAATGAACGCGAGCCCTTCTAACATATACGTAGTCTATACAAATATTTTTTTTGTCTTCGGTATTTAACATTTTAGGTAGGATATAATATAGCATTCGAGCGCCATATTTCATTCTAGAGCCCTTAACCCTCCACTTACGTCGAGTTAAGCAGATGTGCTCGTTAGGTGTTGGTGAGCCCTCGCGATACTTACGCACAATAGCCTACGCCCCCCGAAACTAAGCAGCTTAAAAACGACGCACTATTTTTTTTCTTCTTTGTTTCGAATCTACTGCCAGCCAACTTTCGAAGGTCGAGGCACGCTGTAGGCAGAACAATAAGAACGAAAGTCGGCGAGCGAATAAATACGCGTAAACATTCAGTAAAACGAGTAAGCAGTTGAGTCCTTCAAGTTATATCTAATGAAACAAAAGTGAATTAGTTGCACTAGAAAATACCCGTCAAGCTGCAGGCCAACTCGTTCCACTAGCGAGCAATACGCGGAAAAAATATTTTAAATAATTATTTTAAATTTGCTAGAAAGTTCTCGATACGGGTACTTTACGACTCGACGAGTCAGAGCGTGCTGGCAATGTTACGAGAAAAGAGGAAAGTAACAAGAACGCGAAGCGAAAGAACATCCTCCTCCTGCACTTTTCGTAACTTTTCTTTTTATATCGTAATACTTTACGAACCAATTTTAAGACGATCGAGTGAGCGCTTGCGCGATCTGATGAGGCAATCGGGACAACGCCCTTGCGCGCCTTGTCTCCATCGAGCCCCACTTACCCTCGAACATCAAACATTATGAAAAAAAAATGTTAAAAGTGAGAACCCCGTAATTATTGTAATTATTTATTTATTTCTTCTTATTTTCTTTCTCGGAGCTCGGTGTGTTGTGCACTCAAAAAAGAAAAAGTCTTTGAGTTCACTTTCCCGCAGAACACGGAGACAGCGAGTCACGCGAACAATTACGAGAATCCCAGCGATTGACAAAATTTATAATAGAATTAGACAAAAAAAATAATGTACACAGAGAGAAACAGCGAGTGAATGGTAATGCTAACTGTCCCTGCGCATATCGCATTTTGTGCGGTCTAATCATATTCTGAGCTGCACATGCAACCGCTGGGATGCGGGAGGCACTCACTCGATCGAATGACATTTTAGCGAACGCCCACGTTTCACCGAATGACACTTTAGCGAATAGTCGGACGCCGCCAAGCGGCGTTTTCGGGTGGGCCAAATGGGTTCACATTTTTGTAATGAGCCGCCGCAGACTGTCGCCGCGAAGCGGCGTAAGCGCAGCGCGGCGGATGGCTTAAAGGGGTACTCTGGCGATTTCTTCATGGTCCCCGATTTGCTTGAAATTTTGCTAAACTCGCCAAACAACATCGCTAAAATAGTATCCCAAATATTAGGTCAAAATAATTTTTTTTCACGAAGTTATTGAATTTACAATTTTGGTCCTCACCGTGTTTTTCAAACTGAAAGTCTGTACTGGCAACAACGAAAACTGACGTCAGTGGAAGACAGGGGCTCACTTTTTGGGCTGTGGAATTTATTCCCAACTGATTCCAAGCAGTTTCATGGTGCCAATTAAATGCTTTGGAAGCTCGCTCCAGTACCCGCGCGCCAGCACGGATAAAATGATTGGCATATTCTATTTTTTAGACTGCTTGCTCGACTGGCAAGCCTGCCTGCCACTGACGTCACAGCACTGAAAAGTGCGGGTATATTTGAATGTTGGTTTTTGCATCATTTTCATTTGCCGATTTCACAATAACTAATATGAATTTCGCGATACTAAATAGCATACTGGAAAGGGTAAAGGCCGGGGAGTCAGAAAATATAGTTAGTTGAGGTAGCTCAAAAAATCACCGGAGTACCCCTTTAACGCGCGCCCCCGTTATTCGCTAAAACGTCGATTCGCTCAAATGTCGCTGTTCGCTAAAACGTCATTCGCTCATGGGATATGGACCCGCTGGAATGCTTCGCAGGGATTGGCTGTCTCTGTGCTTTGCAGAAAAGGCGAACTCGTTTAAAACTGCCACGTCACTCCAAGCCGCTGTCACACTGACAATACACCGTACAAAAGACCGCAGACAGTGTCTGGGTATGTTGCTTCGTTGCATTAGGGTCGCACTGGTCCTTCAAAAGCTGTGTGCGGACATGTTCAAATAATATATTGCACGAAGCAAACATTCTTCGAAGATGCCCGACGCGTCCTCGCAGGTATACTTCGTTTCACCTTATGTGCGAGCGAAGGCAAAGCTGGAAGCGCGAGCGCGAAAGTTCCGTGCGTAGGCTAGCCCACATGGCGCGCTTTTCTCCGCGTCTGCGTTGCGTCTGCGCCTGCGATTTGACGTCACTTCCGGCGCCGGGACGAAACGCAGCGTTTTTGGGCGCATTCCGACGTATCTGGAGGAGCCAGATATGTTGCGTCCAGGCGTCGCGTCTCGCGCTGCGTCCAGAAAGCAACAACCAATGAACGGCCGTGTTCACTATACTTCGTTTCACATTATCTGCGAGCGAAGCCAAAGCTAGAAGCGCGAGACCAGCGCTTTTTGCGTTTCTCCCCAGCTCGCGCGCTCGAGCAAAGCCTGAACGCACGGAACTTTCGCGCTCACGCTTCCAGCTTTGCCTTCGCTCGCACATAAGGTGAAACGAAGTATAGTTGCAAGGAGCGTTTGAATTTTCTCCACTGTTTTCGCCACTGTAGGACTGTAGTTTTCGCCACGGACCTTGCGACAAAGGTGGTAAAAATAATAATAATTTTTATTTGCACAGATTGCGATACCCACTCGGCAGCGTGCAAGGCTAGGCAGACAGGTTGAGACCCTTACTCAGGTGCGCCTGCTAGCCCACCGCCAAGTAGAGAAGGGATACAGGAGGGGAAAATAAAAATGCAAACTTTCAAAACAGAAAGATACACATACAAAAACGGGTAACAGCCCTGTGCCATTCCACGGCAGAGCGCACGCACGCACACATGCACGCACGCACACCCGCGCGCGCGGAGTTTACAAAATTTGCACGCCCGCGGCCTTAAATAAAAACGGCTTAGGCCCCGCCAACGCTCGCAGCAGGGCGAACATAGGTAGTTACGTCCTTCCCCCCGCGGACATCAGTTTACCATACCTTTTGCACAAATCTAGGGACTTCTCCCTGCTCCGCGGGAGAGGCTGACGCTCCTTCAGCGGAACAGAGAGGAGCTAGCGAAGTACAAAAGCATCCTGCACTCTTGCAGGCGAAATTTAAAGAATACAAGGACACCGAGAGACAAAGGAACAAAATTAATACTTTCGGCAACAGCCGCAAGAACACAACCTCTGTAGCGGCCAGCTGTAAATGTTTTGGCTCGTGAGATGGTGATGCCGATGGCGTATCGAAAGGTGGATGAGGCGTACGCACTAAAAAGGATGAAAATGAGTGAAATTGAGCTTCATTGCAATTTATGTAATAAAAATGCGTGCTTACTATTAATAAAATTAAATATTACGGCATGTAGCCATCATTTAACGCGCGATTTGTATCTAAAATTTGCGTTTGTTTCTTAAGCGCGTCTGGCTACAGTTGGGCAGACGCTTCGGAAACGCAGACGCGAACCGCTGCCCGGTAGCGCTGCGTGTGGTTTGACTGGGCGCATGCGTCTGGCTTAGCGCGCGCGCCAAGCCGAGACGCGCGTCTAGACGCCCGCAAAAACGCGCCATGTGGGCTAGCCTTAAAGGGATACTGAACCAAGAAATTTAGTGTCCATAATAAGTGGCGCACTGTTCTTTCTACGAGCCAGCAGCCGCCGGTGTGCGCGAGCACACGCAACGAAAATGACGTCAAAGACCTCCATTTGCGGTTAAGATGACAGTGAAATGTATAGGCTTCGGGCCAAAGGAGAATAAAGACAAGTTTTAGATGCGGAGCATCTCTTGCTCGGGTCTATGTCCCGCGGCGTCGGCGTTGTAGTCGGCACTCGAACTACGCACGCGCAACTCTCCTCCTTCCCTCTCTCCAACAGCTGCGCGTTACTCTCTCCGCTCTCTCTCTCTACCAGCTGCGTGCACTGCGCGTGCGTTCGCTTCTCCTCACACCACGCGCGCACGCGCAACTCTCCTCCTCTAGTCTCCTCTCCTTCAAGTGTGAACAAAAATAAACGGCGAGCGGCGAGCGTTCCAAGTTTCTCTGCCGCGAGCCGCGACGAAGGCTCGCGTAGGGGGTAACGCTAGGGCAGTCGGTGGCGCCATCTCTCGACGTGAGCACGCAACTGACTCTTTCTTCGGAACCAACAGGATGCTCCGCATCACCCCATGTTTCCCCTCGGGAAGATGGTGTAATTTTTTTTCATCTACACAGTGGTGTCTGGTGTAAAAGGTAAGCGATTAATTGGTCTAACAAGCACGCAGCTTTCACTTGTAGAGATGAAAAGCCTGTGTTTATTCTCCTTTGGCCCGAAGCGCATGAATTTCACCGTGCCTAAAGCCCGGTTCACACAGTTGCGTTTGACTGCGTTTGACTGCGTTGCGGCGAGAACCGAAAGCGAGTCACCGGCACATCTGTGCTTCGTATGAAGCGTGGAATCCAATTCAAGAAATCATCTTGGCACGCGACATAAGCAGCAGGGATGTCCTGGTGTCTCGCTGCCGCAACGCAGTCAAACGCAGTCAAACGCAACTGTGTGAACCGGGCTTCAGGCGCGAATGGAGGCCTTTGACGTCATTTTCGTTGCGTGTGCTCGCGCACACCGGCGGCTGCTGGCTCGTGAAAAGAACGTGCGCCACTTATTATGGACACTAAATTCTTTGGTTCAGTATCCCTTTAAGGGCTTTTAGCGCGTGAGCTGGGGAGAAACTCAAAAAGCGCTGGTCTCGCGCTTCTAGCTTTGGCTTCGCTCGCAGATAATGTGAAACGAAGTATAATTTTGTCGTCGCGTCTGGAGCGAACGCCGTGCCTACAGCGGCTTTTCGGTGCGTCACGCTGGTGGCTCCGGTGCCAAGGGAGGTCATCGACACAGAAGCCCTCGTTTTTTAACCGTCAAAATATGACCACCGACTCCCGGTTTGGTCCGCGCTCTCCTTGCGGTCGGGAACAATCAATGCGTCAACGGGCCCGAGTCTCGGGCACGTCTCCAACTCGTGAGCGGGTCGAACACCACCGAAGCTCGAGGCATAGCACGTTCGGTGCATCGCTTCGCGAGGAACATGTACAGTGTACTAGAATACTTGGGTAGTGTTGGAACTGGAGGGGCTCGCCTGAAGCTCGTGGTATTGATCGCAACAGGTGTCGACTGTCGCGGCTGCACGCGCGAAAATATGAATCTTCGGTGCCGCTTTGGTGGAGTGCACATGGGATTTCTGATACAGCTACGACCTGCCAGCGGTCGTACCGCGGCACCAATTGCGCTGCGGCACGATCGTTGGCAACATGATGCTTCAATGTATTGGACGGTAGAAGCTGCATTAGTCTACCTTCACATAAAAACAATTGCGACTTTAAAGAAGCGGATTGCAAGTTCTTTCAGCGGAGAATTAGCTGCGACTTTCGGTTCGTGGGATGGTGAGCATTTTAAGTGAAATGCCCATTGCCTTTGTTACAAAAGGCCAAACATTAGATATTTGGCGGGGATATCTAAAACTCAGAAGCAGTTTTTTTTTTCTATTTTATTTTACGGTGCAACGAAACGGCACATACTAAAGCCCGAGCTTCTTTTAGTTTGTTTTTAAGTACACCAGGTTAACTTATCTTTCTTTTATTCTTCCCGTCTTCTTCTTCTTGACCTTAATCAGTTCGCTTCACCTGTCACTCAGTTTTACGTTCATTTATGCGACAAATCACCCAAGCGACGATCGCAAAGAGATGAGAATCATATATTTCTTCATGGCTGCCACGACCATCCCAGGACCACCCGACGTTCACTTGTAAGAAATGGCTTATAAACCGTGACATTTTTTTTCACGGGTTTTAACATTGAACTTAAGTTCAAAAACTGAGACAACGTGGGCTGAAGATTATTCAAAGAAGAAAACAAGCAACTATTTCACATCATTTAGACCAGGAAACAACAGCACATGTGAATAAGGCAAGGTAAAAGTTGTTAGTCTAATAGTTTATAGCACGGCATTGAAATACATGGTTACAACGTGCAGCACATACATGGTTACAATATGCAGCCCTGAAGGTATACTTGGCATACAACATCAAGTAAGTTGAAGAAACAAATGAACACCGCCTTTTCGATGCTGATCTTGTTAGACTTCGGCTCAAGAGCAGTCTCCAAATAAGCAACACCGTCCAAGTTGCTGAACTTGTGAACAGCCCAGTAGGGAGTTGGCATATTTAGGGAGCCTAGTGCGTCGCGATCGATGCCTTGTGGAATCACGGCAGGAGCTTTGCTGTTCACCAATGGCGACAACGGTTCAGTTTCCCGAGCGAGCTCCGAACGCTTTGCAACGATGGGCTCCGGTGGACTTGCCTTCCTCTTCTTTTCCTCTCGGAGAAGATAATAGCGCTTCACGACAGGGACGAAGAGTAGGAACGAGACAACACAACCTTTGCTCTCGTCCTGCATGCGGGAAGTTCTCCACTCAGGTCCTGGGGTAAACTTGGCAGCGGAGTCGGCACCGCGTCTGGCGTAAGCGAGGGGTGTCCACAAGCAATCCTCACTTCCTTTCCGCCGATGATGTGGACGTAGTCTCGAAGGATGAAGCGGGGCTCGAAGTGCAGCTCGCAGACAGCGCTTGTTTTTCAAGACGCTTGTCCGATTGCTTCAGATTCTTCTCCCAAAGATCTCTCTTGGCTCTGTTCTTTGGAACGCCGAAAAGAGACGCCGTTTTCACTCCTTTCACTCGGATGAGGCCCGTTTTGCAACCAGGTGCAGAGCAAGAGTTCTGTCGCTGTGTCGCCGACGGCATTTCGGCACTACCCTTACGCGTTCACCATCCGCAAAATCAGAACACAAGATTCAAAGCATATTACGATCGAACACACGGAACTATGAAACCATGGTCCCGACACGCGCACCGCTCGAAGTGAAAAACACACGGAACTATACTCTGTTTCACCTTGTGTCGTACAGCAGGAAAGGCTACAAGCGCGAGCTCCTTGCTCTAGGGCACATCTCGGCGGCACAAGTTCTCGTGCACCAAGGGCAGCTGCCAACGCTATGAGCTCGCGCTTCTAGCCTTTGCTGCGGCACAACATAAGGTGAAACGCAGTGTATAAAATCGTGTTACCGACACGTGCACCGCTCAAAGTAAAAAAAAAAAAGAAAAAAAGGCGGGCTGCGCGATTTGTTTCCGGATAACTCGACTACAGCGCCGCCACGAACTGTCAATACACGCGCCCTCACGAGCTCTCGTTGCCGAGCCGCTCCGGTCCCAACACTACCTAAGTATTCTAGTACACTGTAGAACATGGCTCAGATGATCAGCACCGACCGCCACAGCGCAGCAAAGCTCGGGCACTGGACCTCTTCTAGAACGCGCCGGCGCATACCAAAGAAACACAAAAGAATGGCCAGCGGCTTGTACAGTCCCGGATTATCTGAAAAGAGCCCAGCGCGTGGCGTGCACAGGCCCGTGGCGTTAACTGTCACGAGACATTTCAACCATTATCGAGGCTTCGGCGGCTGTTCAATTTTTGTCGTCGCACCCCGCTTGACCGGCTGTTGCTGAGTAACGTCAGCGCTCCTGGTAGAGGCATTCCGCGACAAACAGCGAAATCGAGCGCGGCTGAAACCACCGGGTCGACAAGTTGAGCGATCAGTTTACGGGCGTTTGATAAGTTCGCAGAAACAATATACGATATGCAGTCTTTATTGAATTTCGCCGAGCGGGAAAGCGCGGTACAAAAGCAGCGCCGAAACCCTTGTTGACTCAGAAATCCATCCCCAATGAAGTAAACAGTAAGGACAAAAATCGCGCAGCCGCTGCAATGCATGCCGCTCGTGCACGCAATAGCATCGATGATAGTCCAGCCCTCTTTTCGATAGCACTGGAGGCCTTCCAAGTGACGCGCTCGCCTGAGCTGCTTCATATTGTCCGCGAATGTAGAGACTTTTCCACTAAGAGCCATCTGCGCGCTACCATATTTATCTACTAGGCTGTTCTGAGCATGCGCAAAAGTTATCTCCTGCGGAATACCAGACGCCGCGCATTCCTAATAAAAAGATTTATTCACTTTCTACAGAATTTCTATAGATTATAAAGTGTAGAAGCTACAGATATTCTAAAAAAAAATGTCCGCTTTTTTATCCGCTGTCTAGCTTTCTGACCGCTCTTTTCTGTAGACTGTCTACAGAAGTTAATATATAGAATGGATGGAAATTGTATAGGAAACAGATAAAAATTCTAACCACTTTTCTATCGAAAAAAAAAAAGAAGAAAACTCCTGCGAACAATTTTTAGGTTTTACATAATAAGTTCATGAAAACATGGACTCCCCCCTTAAGGCCCTGTCACACTGAGGCAAAACGACGGCAACAGCAACACAACACGTTGTCCGACAGTCGGGCAACTTGTTGCTCGCTCCCATGTTGTCCGACAAACTTGTCACATCGCAGAAACAGCACGACAACATGGACGACAACTAAAATGTTGCCTCGGCATGACAGCTTTCGGCAACAAAAACAACAGCAACTTGTGTTGGACAACGTGTTTTGCCCTGATCGCTGGCTGAGCGAATTTCGGGCCGGCAACACGACAACGTAGATAGCTTCGGTGGTAGAGCTAGTCCCCTATCAATAACGTCTTACTCAAATAAAGGCTTGGAATACGTTATTTAACAATAATTAGGGCTGGCGTGCAGCTAAAATATTTTCGATTAATGATTTTGCTGCGTAGCCACGGAAAGTGATTTTCGAAATGGTCGTGAACGTTCAGACTGGTTTTGAAATTAGAACTGCCGAGAGACCAGCTCACATTACTGATAGTAAAATAAAATGGCATGCCTGCTCAACCGCTGATGAAGTATAATAAAATGACCCAGAAAACCAAAGATTAAAAAATCGAAGCATCAAAACGACCATTCTGATCATGATTGTTGATGCTTTAAACTTGGAAACAGCCGCTACCAGACACCTGATTTGTTTTCAAAATACTCAGGACGTTTTGGGGGAATGAAGCGATCGCATAGCAGGCGGTAGGCAACTAGACAGCGTTGAAAAATATTTATTCCACCGATTGTTATGAAGGCCGATCGTGTCGGTGTCGCAGTTTTGAAGCACTGTCAGTTCAGCTCAACACCACGCTATCAAAGAAGCTTTGGGGTACTGCCGGTGCTAACTCAATTTTACAGTAGATATAGGAATTGCATGAAAGAACCGGACAGAAACACTTCATACGATGGCGTAAATCCCGAACATATATCAGCGATGTCACTTTCCTCGGTTAGGGCTATCTGCTTTGTCAGCGAATGAAGAACATTTCGATAAAATAAACAGCGGAAAATACTCCCTGTGTCAAGTTTTCTAAACACAGTCACTGGTTGATGTCGTACCGTGGTAATTCTCGGCCCTTCGAACGCACTAGCACTTTGTAGAGTCACATTTCCAGCGATTCCGCGTCGCACACGAACGAAGGTAAACAATCAAGATGGCGGAGTGTTCCCCCGTGTCGTCCTCGCTGTCAGCGCGGTGTGACAGGGTTGTCGGACAACAAATCGGGCAACACGGTTGCCGGGCGGCAGCAGCATGTTACCCGACTGTTGTTGTTGCCGCGATGTGACAGGGTTGCCGGAAACACGAATTTCCCGTGTTGCCGGATAGAGTTGTCCAACTGTTGCCTCAGTGTGACAGGGCCTTTACCGTGTGCACATATGCGGACATCACAAATGCATGCCCCACGGAGCATTCATAACAAATGCATTCAACAAATGCGTGGGGCAGTGAATGCATTTAACAAATGCGTTCACTGCCCCACCGCCATATATACCCTAAACTTGAACGGCAAACATTTAAACGAGGACCACCTCAGAATTTAAAAAGATTAAGAGTATTCTGCTTTCTTCTCACAGATAATTTATAGAAAATGTGGTTTCTGAGGGATGGTGAAATCTATCTCCAAATATAAAGCATTACAAGAGGTGATAATTATATGACACAGTCGGAAAAGCAGCCTCCGCAAGGAGTCTAGTCTATATAAATTCCATAAACATATGGCGACAGAAATGAAACATAGAGATGCGGCGATAGACATTCTATAGCACTTCCATCCTCCGTACTCTACAGACTTCAGTTGAAAAAAAAAATCTAAAAAATCTATTTGTGGATGCTTGCCCAGTCAGATCCCCAGCCAGCTACGAAGCCACGCTCCCAATTACACGCAGTCATACGTATCTTAGAATTACATAACGGCGACACAGCCTTTCAAACTTTTCTCTTTTTTTTTCTTTTTTTTTCGCGCAGTTCATCTGCGCCGTGTGGTCAGATCGCAGGAATCGCGTAGGCCGGGGAACGGAAGCGGCGGCCTTGGAGTTCTCCAGCGGACCGTCACGCTGACCCCAGCTCCGTTCACTCCTGAGCTGACATTGTGGTGAGAGCCACGCACACCCCGGACCAATTAGCAGCCTCCCTTTCATCACGTGACCCCGTGAAACGCGGGAAGGGATGGGAGCGTGTGGTCACGTGGCAACAGATGAACGTACGACAAGCCCGAGGGGGCTTCCAGCACACCGTCAGCTTGGGGAGAGGACGGTGTTGCCGGGGCCCTCCCGCCGCCGGCGCGGCAAACAAAGAGGACGCAATATCAGACGGAACGACCCGACAGCACGCGACGGAACTCCTGGGAGAACGAGGTCGCCTGCCAAGAATCTGCGTCAGGGTCCTTGGACCTTATTTTGGCAAAGATTTCCCCCAAGCACCCGCAACGCCTGTCTCTATTTTCCGCCAAAAGGCGAGGGCAAACCCGAAGGAAAACATGCGCATGTGTATAAACAACGCCGGGCTATTTTACGCCCAAGAACAATGGATCTTATGGCTAACAAACGCGCACCCACTCGTTTTTTCGCGCTCAGACCATCTGGAAATTCCGTGATAATAATGGAGGATGAAACAAAAAGTAAGCCTGTCAGACGGCGTTCTAAAGATCCTTTTCACTAAGCTCCTTTATAAAATCGGCCAATCAGCTCCTCGCGATGTGGAGTGCGCAGGTGCTCTACGGCGTGCGCTGGTTCGCCGATTTAATAAAGGAGCTTAGTGAAAAGGACCTTTAAAACGCCGTCTGACAGGGGTATAAAATATTTACTGTTTTCACTTCTGTGCAATTTAGTTTCAAATCGTGCAAGAAACCAAAAATGAAAGACGTTTACAACACCCTGTAACGCCGAATTGGAGCGCAGCTCTTGAGGAGGAGGAGGAGGGAAGGGTACTGAGAGGAGGGTATACCCCTCGTCCTCACCTCCTCATCCTCCCTGCTACTCCTCCTCCCCTCCTCCCTCCTCTTGGTCCTCCTCCTTCAACTTGTAGCGGACAAGCGATAACTACAGGAATGCCTGCCACGCCAAGAAGCGATCCAACGCCGCGTGACGCACGCAGTGGCGCGTACCAGACACGGAGCACGAGCCCTGCCCGAACGTCGAGACTGGCTGGGATCACGGCAGCAGCAGGATGGATTTTTATACTTCCTCTCATCCTACGATGGACTAAAGGCCAAAGCTACGGGCCGCCAGGTCCAATCACGCTCCACGCTAAACGATGACAGGCTTAACATTGATTAAGGATGGACGAATAATGATCCTTATCAAAATGCGCTGCATCATTTCTATAGTTTCGACACTGCAAAGACCCAGTATGTCGTGGCTTTCTTTGCAGTGTAAAATTGATGAGTCACTCAGTAATGTTCATCGAAACGAAATACCAGGCGATTTCTAAGTGACTCGTGATTGGATCTGGTGGTTCGTAGCTTTTGCCTTTAGTCCATCGTAGGGTGAGACGAAGTAAAGATTTGTTTGTTTTTAAACCGGCAAACGTCTTTTTGTCGCTACACCTTCTCCTCTCCTCCTCCTCCCTCGTCCCCCTCCCTCCCCTTCTCCATTTGAGGGGAGGGGTCACGTGTTCTTGAGGGGGGGTCACGTGACCTCGGGGGGAGGGGAAAATTTTCCGCTAGATTTAGCGGGGAAATTTATCCATCATGCACCGCGCGGTTACTCCGACGGCGACGGCGACGCCGACGCCACTCAAGCCGGAAACGAGCGCCTAAGAGCTGCGCTCTAAAAGAAAAAAATCAGGCCTTAAAAATTTAATATATATATATATATATATATATATATATATATATATATATATATATATATATATATATATATATATATATATATATATATATATACTGTGACAACGGACGGTTTATTCTTCGACGTTTCGGCCGGAGTCCGGCCTTCGTCAGGCCGAACTCCGGCCGAAACGTCGAGGAATACGCCTTCCGTTGTTGCTGTCTTCACCAAGGGTTTTCTTTCCTTCTCAGTTATATGTATACAGGGTGTTTCACGAAGGGTGGACAAATTCGATAGTGCGAAAACTACACGTCGCAACAAAAAAGGCTTGTGTCGTTTTGGTCCTGGGCCAGGGGCCCTCTTAGGAAAATTATTAAAGTCCGGGATAATTAGGTTATTGATTATATTTGCACAATTAACGTTTTTAATATTGTGTTTAGGGGCATGGTTTCAATTAGAAAATTTCTCAGCATCATCAAAAAACAGTAAATCCACAAATTGCAGAACGATAGAAGGCACGCGAAGCATTTTACGGCTTTCTGAAAGACCGCACAAATTCGACGCGTTTTTAAGTTTCGGTTTGCTATCGGAGCGCATCTCGGCCACGGCGGCACCGCGCCCCGTGGAGAGATAGTGCAACCAACCTCTCCTGCGCTGTCATCGGGTGACGCATATATATATATATATATATATATATATATATATATATATATATATATGCTATTTGTCCAAACCACAGTGTTTTTGGTTTCTTCTTTTAGACCAGGTGCTCCAAACCCGGCCAGCGGATGGCCACGGTCTTTCCACTGAAGACCAACCCGCGGTCCGCTGTTGCAAACGCAAAAAATAGGCTCGCGTAAAAAAACGGTGTCAGGACGTACACCAAAATCGCAAACGACCCCTGTGTTAGACATACGAGGGGCGTTCATAAAGTTCGTATTATTGTCACGAAGGAATAGAGATTCAGCAATCAAACTCGAGTAGGGGTTGAGACTTTCTCTACATGTTCGATACCAAAAGTTACCCACATTTTCCAGCAATGCATCACATGCCGGAGGCCATTGTTATAGAACTCCTCGTTTTGAGTGTTCAGAAATCGCTCCACTTCAGCAATCACTTGGTCGCTGTCCTTGAAATGCTTTCCTCTTATTTGGCCACACTGGAAGCGTCTGCGACATTTAACCAAAGTGTCATAAACTGGCGCATTGTCCCCGAACAACGCTCCCAGATTGGAATAAATATCCTTGGCATTGCTTCCCTTCAAAGGGAGAAAACGGATCACTGCATGTGCTTGGTACCGACGGGCGGTGCCATTTTTGTTTCGACTCCCTAGCGGCGTTCCGAGCTACTATAGCATGCGATGCTTATACTGTGCGGAAACTAGAGGGACGCGCAATCATTTTGATGCCTGTTTTGTTCCGTTTTTTTCAATTTTTTGTGCCAATAATACGAACTTTATGAATGCCCCTCGTATATATATATCAAGGGTACTTCGTACGAAAAAGAAAAGTGGCCTTTTTAAGAAATTTGATGTTGAAACTTCTTGAAATTCGATGTTGAAACTTGTTGAAATTTGATGTTGAAAACGAAAGAGTTACAGATATCCATGAAAATCGGCTGATAAAGAACGTTTTGTGTTAAGAAATGCAACTTGCAAGAATATTCCTCCCACAAAGCCCTCTACTCTTTCCATTCTAACGAAGTGAACGCTGGAAAGGAGTGGAGAGGGGGAGACAACCGATCATGGACAGTGGGGGCACGTGTAACAACTTTCCTTCTTTTTATTTTTATTTTGTGTTGCACCAGGTCATTTTTTGCAAACTGATGTGCCTTAATGCAGAAAGATGTTCGGCTCTGTTATCCAATCTTCCCACCCTGGGTGAATCAGAAGTATTACACGACAGTTTGAGACGTCCCCTCAGAGTAAAACAGGGTTCATTTCGGGCAGACTTTTTTTGTCAATCCCGTCAAGCCTCGCCTCCAGTATTTATGTTTGCCACTGGAAGCGATCATAGTTTAGAGCCCTTCGGGGTGGTAGCTGTCAATAGATGAAGAGCCCGATATAAGGGACCCTGCTGGAGGGCCCGGTTGCAGCTGCCACCGGGCCTCCCAGCAGGGTCACCACATAACTCTTCAGCGGATACCAGGTCATTGTGGTGTCGCCGGCAATGAGACAGAGGATAGTGCAGCAAAATCAACCAGTAACGGCATTAAAACTGGTATACTCTACTGCAGGTTTTACACGAAAACTCTAGTTCAAGACGTGGCAAAAGGATTTTTCCCAAAGTACCGGATGAATCCACATTACCACCATCCCAGGCTATACTCCCTTGATCCTCAACTTGCATTCCGCGTTCAATCTGGACTTTCAAGACAGCTGGAGGCGGTCCTGCACCGACTACGGCTTGGTGTGGCATTCACACCGCACTTCCTTCGTCGGATTCAAAGGAGAGATTCCTTCCACGAATTGTGCAAGCTGCAAAGTTGAAGGAACAATTCAACATATCCTGTGTGAATGCGATAAATTCAACGAGGATCGACAAGTGCTGCAACAGACATTATTGGCGTTGGACTCGCGGCCTTTCAGCTCATCAAAAGTGCTTAGTGCCTGGGACACAACTGACCAATTCATGAAGGCCACGAATGCCTTCATGAATTGTGTTCCTCACGAACACGGAATTATCAGACATTTGGTAGGGCACTTAAAAATGCCTGTGAGATTTTGAACATTTGTACCATTACTCACCCTCATAAACAGCTTCACCTCATCTTTCTTCCTCGTCATCACACTTTTCTTCCCCCTCCCTCCCCCCCCCCCCCCCCAGTACAGAGTAGCCAACCAGAACCTACATTCAGGCTAACCTCTCTGTTTTTCCCGAATAAACCGTTCTCGGTCTGATATAAGAGGACGCACATAAACTGACGCGAAGAGAAAAATACGAGCCTTATCAACTCCATTCGCCATTAACTTCCGCTACTTGGGGAAAAACTTATCCATGTATGTATCTGAATTTGTATTTGTATTCCGGAATACTTTTTGGACGGCAGAAGTATCTCAGGGATGTCCCGCTACATAAGAGACGAATATATCTCAGGATCTGTAGTTTGCCTTAAAATACACGTATATATCTGTATTGCGGTGTACTTTGTGGATCATCTTTGCCCAGCCCCGCCTTGTCCCTGAGTACGCGAAGAGAAAAATACGAGCCTTATCAACTCCATTCGCCATTAACTTCCGCTACTTGGGGAAAAACTTATCCATGTATGTATCTGAATTTGTATTTGTATTCCGGAATACTTTTTGGACGGCAGAAGTATCTCAGGGATGTCCCGCTACATAAGAGACGAATATATCTCAGGATCTGTAGTTTGCCTTAAAATACACGTATATATCTGTATTGCGGTGTACTTTGTGGATCATCTTTTCTAGCCCCGGCCTTGTCCCTCAGTACGCGAAGAGAAAAATACGAACCTCATCAACTCCATTCGCCATTAAGTTCCGCTACTTGGGGAAAAACTTATCCATGTATGTATCTGAATTTGTATTTGTATTCCGGAATACTTCTTGGACGGCAGAAGTATCTCAGGGATGTCCCGCTACATAAGAGACGAATATATCTCAGGATCTGTAGTTTGCCTTAAAATACACGTATATATCTGTATTGCGATGTACTTTGTGGATCATCTTTTCTAGCCCCGGCCTTGTCCCTCAGTACGCGAAGAGAAAAATACGAGCCTTATCAACTCCATTCGCCCATTCGCCATTAACTTCCGCTACTTGGGGAAAGAATTATCCACGTATGTATCTGAATTTGTATTTGTACTCCGGAATACTTTTTGGACGGCAGAAGTATCTCAGGGATGTCCCGCTACATAAGAGACGAATATATCTCAGGATCTGTAGTTTGCCTTAAAATACACGTATATATCTGTATTGCGGTGTACTTTGTGGATCATCTTTGCCCAGCCCCTGCCTTGTCCCTGAGTAATACGCTAAACCTGGTGTCCTGATTTATAGACATGACCGAAAAAAAAACCAAACTCCCCCCGCCTTTTTTTTTTTTTTTTCGTCAATCCCTTTTTTTTGTTTTTTTTTGGAGCGCGTATTTTAAGCTCGGCTACTCTAAGCACAAAACGTCAAAATAACTATTACCTTGGCCTTTCATTTTCATTCTTAATGTAAGCCCACCTAACCACAATCGGGTTGCGCAGCTCGAGACAAGCTGCTCATTCCTAGTCGCCCAACTTTATTCGTACGATTAAGACGTAGGAGCGAGGCATTACGTTGGCCTATAGTTGGTATTCATAATAATAAAGTGCTAGAACAGCGCTGAAAAAGACGAACACAAGGAATGCACGTACACGTACGGCTCCTCGTGTGTGTGTGTGTGTGTGTGTGTGTGTGTGTGTGTGTGTGTGTGTGTGCGCGCGCGCGCGTGTGCGCGCGTGTGTGTGTGTGTGTGTGTGTGTGTGTGTGTGTGTGTGTGTGTGTGTGTGTGTGTGTGTGTGTAACATCTCTTCCTTGCGTCGCTTGTCCTTTTAGAGCTGTCTTACCATTTTAGGATTGAGATACATTTATGTATTTATTTGTTTGGTTGTATCTGGCTGTGCGTGTGTCTGCATCGCGTCTTTTCCCCGTGTCCGCAAATTGGTCCCCGCGAACGCGGGACAGGACAGGCAAAGGAGCGGAAGCGCGCGCGTCAAGCCCGTCACCTCGGAGAGACGTGACAGCGTCGTTGCCAGAAAAAGCTCGCCCCGCAATTGTGTTTTTTCGCCAAGGCCTAAGCTGCGTCCGTCTCCCGGTCGGGGCGTTGGCCATCGCGGATGGGCTACGTGTCTGTTGTCTCCCTCGGCGCGACACGCGCCGTTGGACGGACTCACGACCGCCACTTCCCCTACGCGGGGGGACCGAGCTGCAGCGGTAGCCCGGCGGCTCCGCCCAGAAAGGCACCCGCCGCTCGCCGCAACACCTCCTAGGCTGCGAGGCCATAGGGCAGAATTTTATACGTCACCTAAAGACGAAAGTGCGGTACTCGGTAAAAAAATAATACACCTAAGGTACATTCTTTATCTACTTTTAAAACAACATTTGAAAAAAAAATAAGCTTGAAGTTTTTTATTTGTTTTTTACTTAATTAATATTACGTCAGAGGTATGTTATACCATGTGCACCCTACTTGCCATATTGGGTGTTTTTGGAAACGCCTGCGAAATTGTTTCTGCGAAAACTACGCATGGCGCAGAAAAAAGCTTGAAGCCATAGGCCATAGCCTCCTCTACTCACAAAGCCTGGCAGTTCGACGACGGAGCCATAGACTGCACGCTCACAGATTTGGAGCGCGAGGACCTGGTAGCACAGAGCAGCTAAAAGCCATTTCTCGGGGAACCTGGACATCAGCGCACAGCTTTTGCAGCGGCGAGGACCCGAAACACACTTGTTCGCTCGTTAGAAGTGTGTTTCGGCGTCTCGCCATAGCGGGGCGCCAATCACGTGGCTCTCCTCTCATCCGTTGTCTGCCGCTCCACCTTTTTCAGTTTGGCGGCCACTTCTCGTGGCGATCTGGAAGTCTTTGCCAGTATATAAAGGCTATGCATAGGCCCGTTGCTCTCAGCCAGGTGGCGCGACCGCGTTCTCAAGATGCGGCCACGTAATGCTTGTATCGAGCATAAAGTGGCGATGCCGTCTTTGATTATGCGCGAGTCAGGCTGTTTCCAAGTGTCAGCACCTGTCTACGCGCGGTGAAGGAGCTTATGGAACAACTAAAAAATATTTAAACGAATTATAGAAATCTGCAGCTCGCGGTTTCAGTGTCTTATCAAACCGATAAGTACGCGTTTCTTGCGGTTATTTTTTTTTCCCCTTATTTTCTGAAAAGTTCTATCAACCGATGAAATTGTACCGCCATGGCGCCCACGAGCTATGTGGGGGATTGTAATGGCGCACAACCGAAACCCTACGGAAAAATATTCGATTTCTGCTGGCTAGAGGCGTCGCTCAAACTTGAGAGCTATAAATGCCTATAGTGGTCTATGCGAAAGCAAATGGCCCATTAAGGAAAAGTATTAGAGTTGAGTATAATTGAGAAGTCAAATAATGTTCAGTAATTAAATACTAATTATCACTTTCAATGATTTGGTTTTAATTAGAAACTTGGTGGGCATCCTCGAAAACAGCTAAATCCTTCCACACTTCAATGATATAGCGCACGCGAGCATTTATTTATTTATTTATTTATTTATTTATTTTACCCTCAGGGCCAGAGGCATTACAGAGGGAAGTGGTGAGAAAAAGAGAACAACAGTGGAAAATACAAAATAGTTAAACAAACCGGGACAACAATAAAAAATAACAGTTGAAAATACAAAATAGTTAAACAACGGGAAATACATGGTTTGAAACATTTGAACAAAAAAGAACACTATCAATAATCGATGTGAGTGATGCAGGTAGATGATTCCATTCATTCGAGACTCTAGGTATAAATGATGCGAAATATTTGTTATAATGGCAAAATGGGACGCCTACTTTGTGGCGGTGATCCAGGCGTGCTGAAACAAACGATGGTGGGGTTATTAGTTGATTTTTGAGTACAGCGTTCCGAAAAGAATGCTCTATTTGGACGCGTTTCTAGGTTTCGGTTTCTTATCGGAGCGCATCTCCGCGCCAGCAATCCCGCTCCCCGCGGCCAAAACGCGCAACGTACGTGCGCCGCCACGCATCGCACGTAGAAGAGGAGTCGCGAGTTAAAAGAACACTGACACCTCCCCCCCCCCCCCCCCCCCCAAACAAAAAAATTTTTTTTTTTTTTTTTTCTGCGAGGCAATCATTATTGTGTCAGAAGATTACACAATCAATATTTTGCTACAGCGTCAAGTATATATTTTTCGTAAAGAAAAAAAAAAACGCAACTGCTCGAAACATAAACCGAAACCGAAACCGAAACTGGACTGGAGAGGAAGAAGAAATATAGAGGAGGAGAGAGTTGGCGGAAATCGCGTGGCTGTGCAACATTTTTTTTTTTTTTTTCAATGAATGTATTTGCAGCTTTTTAGAAGCCACAAAAAATGGGTATCTTGTTCCTTTTCTATTTTAATATAGTTTTTGCGTGGCTTCGATGACCCACGATTTTGATTATATTTGGTGGTTGCCTCTAAACCATAGAAAACAGGACGTGACCACGGAGAAGTGAGCGCGACTCAAACCAGCCAGCTCTCGATCGGCGGTTTTCGGCCGGAAAGAAAACGAATTTCGAGCCACAAATTGTTTTCTGGTATAGTTGCGGTCTCGTATATTGTGTACAAATAAAAACCTCGGCGAGCGTAAATAGCCTGTCAGTGTCCCACAATGCCTCGCCCGCTTTCCACTTTAGTAGAGCGAAGGCTGGAGAGGACCAAAATGGACTCGCCTCCTCTCTCCCCTACTCTCCAGCGTTCGCTCTGCTAAAATGGAAAGGATGGAGGGCTTTAGGGGAGGAGCTTGTTTGAAATTGTCTTTAATAATCACCACAACAGGTGAAAGAAACACCAGGGCCAGGTCAGCTGGGCTTAGGCCGTCGGTGCTGTTCTTGTTCCGCTTTTCTTAACTCGCAACAGAGTACTACAGCCTTATTTTCACAAAATGCGCCACAAGACAAGGACAGGGTAAGTAAGACAAGACGAAGCGCTTACTTACTCTGTCCTTGTCTTGCGGCGCATTTTGTGAAAACAAGTCATGTATCAACTGGCCCATCTGTCACTATTGATACTACAGCCTCTTCTACGTCCGATGCGTGGCGGCGCACGCACGATGCACGTTTTGGCCGCGAGGGGCGGGATTGCTGGAGCGGAGATGCGCTCCGATAAGAAACCGAAACCTAGAAAAGCGTCCAAATCGGGCAATTTCAGAAGGCCGCAAGATGCTGCGCGTGCCTTATATCGTTGTAATGTTGGTGGATTTAGTTGCTCTTGATGATTCGTATCAAGTTCCTCATTAAAACCGTGCATTTAAAGTGAATACTTAATACGTTTTACAAAATTATACTGAACGCTAACAATTTCCCTTAATGGGTGCGCCCTTTGGCACAGACATCTACGATATCGGACTTTTTCTGTGTGTTTGTACGATGCATAGTTTTCGCAAAAATGATTTGACCCCCGTCCCCTCCCCCCCCCCCCCTCCAAAAACAAACAAATTATGTATATTGAAAGTACACTAAAAATATACAATAGGTGTATATTTGTTTTTTTTCATCAAAGTACGAAAATCCGCATATTCATTCGGTACTTGGTTTTACCAAAGGGGTGCGAATTGGGCACGAGTGCGGCGTCAGCGTTTGGGTGGGTTCTCGCTGATTGGACACGAATCCCAGCCGAACGCCGACGCACCACTCGTACCCGAACTGTGCCGACCACTATCTGCCTACCCTGGGTGACGTACCAACCCAGCACAGAGGCCTTGCTAGCTAGGGAGTGTCACGCCGAACGACGGTGTCTCTCACACCTATCTCTCTCGCACGCTCGTGGTTCCAGATCATCGCAGTCATCACCGCATTTAGCCGCTTCGGTCGAGCCCGAGGGACGAGCTCGCTTCCCGCAACCAAAGCCACGAGCGCAAAACAAACCCCAAAAAACTCGCGTTTACGTTGAAGACGGCGGTCGAGTGTAAGCACAATCCGAGGCATGTTTCATGAGGCTTGGCCGGATCGCAGGAGTCAGCACGATCCGTTTCTTTTCGCAAGGGGCGACACGCGGGCCAATGACGAGGCATCTGCTCCGTACAATATTTGAAAGAAAATGTTTGATGCCGTGTGCCGTGTTTTTTTTTTGTTTGCTTCTTTGATTATCTCACTCGTATTCACGGTTCCCGAATTCACACTCGATCATTGTCTGAGTAAGACGAAACATGGCAGTAATTATTCTTCTAACTGCTCTCAAACTGTTTCTAAGCGAGGTTCAATGTTGCACAACCGAAAGCGAGAATGCCACGCATATTTTCTTTATACATTTGACCACTGCTTTTTGCCAGTAAACATACTCCGCCCTTCAGGAGGCTCTTCCGGAATCATTATTTTCAGAGCCTCTATTCCCCTCCCACTCGTCCCCTCCCCTCCACCCCCACCCTTTTCCTTAGAAAAGAAAAAAAAAAAAGAAGAAAAACATTTTACGCGTTTGTTCCCACAAGTATTATATAAAATTATCTATAGATTGCATACTGACCTTCTCGCGTCGCTGAGCTTCACACTGTTTTTCTCTTCTTTCTTCAGCTCATAATTTATTCTAAAACAGGAATGTCAGAAGATCGAGCTCCTTCGTAGCAGGCACAAGGACGCCTGCAACGCCACGTGAAATCAGGGCTTAGCAACGAAGATTGTCGTCGCCAAGAAACTCTACCACCCCACACGCATCGAACAACCCAAATGACGTTGTTGTTGTTGTTTCTGTTGTGTTGTTATTGTTGTTTTTTGGTCGCGCGTTTAATATCATTTTTATCCCGCCCGCCATATAGCTCTCGCTCCCAGGCCCGTGTCTCCATGGTGATATACCGTTAATGCTTGGTGCCATAAATGTGCATATCGCTAGCTTATTAAGGCAACGACGTCATCTGCTACGCCCCCCCCCTTTCCCCACCCCTCCCAAACACAAACACACATTTATGGCACCAGTCATTAACCGCACATGTTTGTGAGAAACCCTAATCCGGCTTTTCGCACCGCAAAAATAAACTAGACATCACGGAGAGCTCGAGCTCCGTCAAAACGTAGCTCCAGCCGTTCGAGCAAGATGCCAAAGTTTCAGCACCAACCGTTATCTTATTCAAAAGTTATAAGTGATTTTCTGAAATTTTCAATGGAAAAATGGGGCCCATTTTCGCCCGTTTTCGGTTTCTGCAGCGCCATAGAGCTCCATGTATTGGAGATTTTTCCATCGAAAAGCCGCGCGAAAAGCCGGGTTCGGATTTCTGAAAAACACCCGGTATATACACGGCCTAGCGGACATTCTATTCAAGAAACCACGCAACTGTAGAATGATTAATTAGCTAAAATTGACTAACTAACTTTTTAAGTAGGAGTTTCGGGGCACATGTTTATATCAAAGAAATGGTGGCATTCAATGTTCAAAGCGAGCTCAGCTTTTAAAAATTGTGAATCGAGCTCGTGGTTCGAGATATTCACCTCCTAATTTGCACCAGAAATCGACCGATACCAAAACCAAAGTGTTGTGAGGAGCGCCGGAAGCGCAACCCCCCCCCCCCCCCCCCCTCCCCTACGCCGGCGGGAACGCCCAGTGACGAAATTTGCGTCATGATTTTGATTGACAGCGGCTTCCATTTGGCTGCTGGGCAGATAATGGACGAGTCATCTGACGGACCCGCACGAGGCGCCTCGCCGGGCGTGCGATATCAGTTACGAGTCATTTAGTCACGGTCCCAAGGAAGCGGGATGATAAAATAAAAAAAACAAGCTTAGTACTGATAGCTAGATAAGTAATGAGTTCTGTGAACGCGGCTGCCCGGTGCTTACTTGTCTACCGTTCGGGAGTACATGACACGTGCGGACTACTCCACACGTGGCTAAAAGCAAAGAAAAAGAAAGCAATCCTCAACGTAGCAACCACTGCAGTGTACATGCAGTACAGACGACCAATTCAGCTGTGAGCGGCCTCTAAGGTTACAAGGGTGATCTGTTATTGTCCAGCCCATTAATAGTAACAAAGTTTTGCCGCTGTACCCGCTGGTGTGCTTCGGTAGAACCATACTTGTCCTGAAAGTTTCCTGTCGCAATTGTTACCTATAGAGTTTCCACAAATACGAGTAGAATGTGTTCCTTGTCTTATTCCGTTCTGTTTCTTAAGTTAAATAATGTCTGCAAGCTCTTAGGCCGTCTTTGAAGCTACGGCTGGAAACCATAATAGCTAAACTCCGTGGCTGAACGGTGTGGCTTGCTCGCATATTTTGGTACCGGTCGGCTTCCGCAGTGATAGAGACAAAGTCAAGAATGAATGGTTCGCGTGACAAGACTGATTTAATTCGTCACTCGACCACGATAATAGATTCAATTAGTATACCTGCCCTGAACGTAACTGGACGGAAAGCAACATTTAAATAAAATGCTCAATGTGCATTCCCTCCGCTGCGATGCACAGCATGACCCTCTTTTGAACAGAGCTCGCAGCGCTGTGAATTGTATCTGGTGGAATGCTGGCACATGCGGAGACTATCCTTCGCTTGAGGTCAGCCAGATTAAGGGGTTCTGTGGAGTAAACCTGGTCTTTCACGTACCCCCAGAGAAAGAAGTCCAGCGGTGTTAAGTCGGGGGATCTCGGAGGCCAGAGCATAGGTCCCGAGCGTCCGATCCACCGACCTGGAACGTTCCCGTCAAGCCACGTTCTTGCGCGAGCCACAAAGTGGAGAGGTGCGCCGCCGTACTGAAACCACGTTTGCTGAAGGGCGGCGAGCAGCAGGTCGCAGGCAAAGTTGTTCACGACTCCGTCCAAGATATTTGTCGTGTAGTCGTTGCCGTTAAGCTTTCCCTCAAAGAAATAGGGTCCGATCAGTTTGTAACCCAAAATGCCACAACATGACACGTTGACGGACCAATTGACCTCGTGATTATGCTGCCTTAGACAATGGGACTTCTCGTCCGACCAGTAATGGGCATTGTGCAATTTGACGTTACCATCCCGGTAGAACTTCGCCTCATCTGTCCAGATTATCTTGTGAAGGAAGTCCTCGTCCTCTTCCGTCTGGATTAAAGCCCAGTTGCAGAAGTTCAGCCGTTTTTTGACAGTCAAAATCCGTGAGGTCTTGATGGAGGGGCACACGGTACGGATGGAAGTTGTGCTTCTTCAGCAACTTCCATACAAAGCTTACGCTTTTTCCCGAGCCTCGAGCAATTTGTCGGGTGCTGGCTTCAGGGTTGGCTCTCACAGACGCAAGGATGTCTATCTCGAAATCTTGATTTAAAATCACGTTTTTCTTGCGCCTTTGCTGACACACGGAACCAGTTTCGAGAAATATTTTAAAAAAGCTCATGATCGTAACATGGGTGGAAACCGACCGTCCTGAAAAAGCTCATGATCATAATATGGGTGGAAACCGACCGTCCTGGGTAGCGAGATGCATACAGCCTCGCGGCTAGCCTACAATTGCCGTTCATTTCGGCGCACGCCCGCACCCTTTCCACCTTTTTCTCGATAGAGTACCTTCACCTGAGAGGGGAATTCATCTCATCAGTCTTATAGCTTAATGAACACGAAGAACCGAGCCGCGTGCTCGTCAAGTTAGCCGCGATCACAGTTAACCTATTACTTATCTAGCTATCAGTACTAAACTTATTTCTTTATTTTATCATCGCCGATCAAGTTTCAGGTTTCCGTCCTAAAACTTGGAACTTCTGAATCATTCTTCTTTACATAAATGTATTTTATCATCCCGCTTCCTCGCGACCGCGAATAAATGACTCGTAACTGATATCGCACGCCCGGCGAGGCGCCTCGTGCGGGTCCGTCAGATGACTCGTCCATTATCTGCCCAGCAGCCATATGGAAACCGCGAACATCTGCGAGCCACAGTCAATCAAAATCATGACGCAAATTTCGTCACTGGGCGTTCCCGCCGACGTACGAGGGGGGTTGCGCTCTCCTCACTCCACTTTGGTTTTTCGTATCGGTCGATTTCTGGTGCAAATTAGGAGGTGAATATCTCGAACCACGAGCTCGATTCACAATTTTTAAAAGCTGAGCTCGCTTTGAACATCGACTGCCACCATTTCTCTGATATAAACATGTGCCCCGAAACCCCTAATTAAAAAAGTTAATGAGTCAATTTTAGTTAATTAATCATTCTACAGTTGTATGGCTTCTTGAATAGAATGTCCGCCAGGCCGTATAATTCCCCTGCGCAGACCGCATTACTGTAGCTTTCATGTTTTTTTTTTTTTTTTTTAAATTCTGTTAAGCTTAAAAAAAAAACACACCCTGTATATATACAAATAGAAATGAAAAGCTCACATTCCGATGCAACACCTCCAAGCTCCCAATGCCGCGGAGTGCCGCATTTTCTACGTCACGTACCTGAGGCTAGCGCCGGGCGCTGATTGCAACCACGAGTGTTGCGTCGGGGTTCGGCTGGGAGACTCGGGTCCTCACTGATTGGCCACGAGCCCCAGCCGAACGCTGACGGGGCACTCGTGGCCAATCAGCGCCCGGCGCCGACCTTCCGTAGCCGGTGCGGAAGTTTCGGCACTATACGTCGGTCGGTGTCATCTAAGAGGTTTCGGCCAATGCCCTTTAAGCCGCGATCCCACTTCTAATATACACCGCATACAAAAGGCCGAGTGCAAACACTGTTTGAAGCGTGTTTCTTCCTCGTATGACGGTCCTTCACATATAGGTCATGAAAAAACTCTCTGCAGACATGATCCAAGCATACATTTATACACACTTGGAACATGTCTAAAGACAGGTTGTCTGTGGCCATTGGGACAGCAGTCCGTCATACGAGGAAGAAACAGTGTCTGCCTTCTGTACGATGTATTATCAATGTGAGCGCGGCCTTACTCATCCGTCGGTATACGACCTTTTCATCCAACAGGTGGAACGAGCGCCGGGCTAGAGCCAAGCAGCGAACGTTAAAGGGGCCCTGCAAGGACTTTTTTACAGGTTTTTAATTTGCACCGAACCTGAGCGCACTGAACGTACTAACTTAATGAAACTTTTCTGTTCTCGAATTTCGCTTTATTTTAAAAGTTATAGGCAAATTAAAATTACAAAAATAAGTAAAAAATAACCTCCCTCATGACGTCCTTGGTTGCTTGAGTCGCTGTGAACTAGAGGAGGGGTATAGTGAGCTCATCGAGCGCTCAGCGGCTGCCGCACTCCGTGTCGACGGTCCGTGAGGGCGCCACTAAAGCATGTTCTGGATAGGCTGTATGCAGCGGGCGGCCAGAGCGGCTCTCATTTCATTTGCTGCGCGATTAAACACTAATTCGGCATGACACTTCGTTTGCCACAAACGACAGCAAACACGGGGTAAAGATCAGTTCAGAATGGGAGCCACTTCGCGCTGCCATACCGCGAAACGGCCAAACCGCAAGACAAAGCTTCTCGCCGAAGGCCTTCGGAACGCTTGGAGCCGGTCGGGTCCTCCTGTCCATACGACCGCAGCGCCGCCGCGTACATCCGGGACCTTTCCGTGTCGGCGCCTGATCCCACTACTCCTTTCTAGTATGCGCCGCCTTTTCCACCGCTTGGTGCGGGTATGTCGACGGGTCATTTCTTGTTTCCGTACTTTATAAACTGCATTCGTTACTTTTCTGATCTAAAATACTTAACAAAAACTACTTTTATAAATAATTTAAACGGTTCGCGCCACTTATATTTTGTATTTCGACTAAAAAGAAGCTTTTAGCGGCTCTGACCAGTAGTAAGCCCAGGACCAAAGACGTCACATTTTGCGCGCGTTCGGTACCGCGGGTCGCCCTCGTCGGTGGAAGAGGTTTCCGCGTCGTCCGGTTAAAATATGACGCACTGATATTTAGTTACTCTCTTTATGCCCGCTGGCTTGCCCGCACCCCAAGAGACGTGGAAACCACAAAAAAGGAAGACGCTTAAATATGATTGCAGGGCCCCTTTAATGGCAAACGCGTTACGAGGCTAACAAAACACAGCGGAGGGTAAAAATACGACTAGCAGAGCCAAACGGACAAATAAACGCGAACGATCAGCGATGTTTTCACCGTCGTTAACGGAGAAGCGAACACGACTGTTCGGTGGCAGCTTAACCGAAGACGGCGAGAAAGAAACCACGCAACCAACGGTGCGTTGCGTGAATGAACGTATAGTTTCTTCCAGGTTGTTACACCAGCGCGCCTGCCCGTTGATGCACGACGATTTCTGGTAGAGTCGCTGTGTTCTTCGAGGCGCGTGTGGTCTCGCGGTGAGGAAACTGCGTTAAGAGAGCGCAACGCGGTCGCACGTTCACGGTGTGTTTTATGGGGCAGTTAATGGGGTTTAAGAAAGAAGAGTGGCCGGATGCGTGGTACTGCTGTTCGCGTGCACCTCGTCAAAGGTTTCCAAATCTTCAGAGAAAGAGCGGCCATAGAGAGCCGCTTGAAAATCAAATGTCCTCCACTGAAAGCTGCACAAACGTCAACACCTTCGCTCTAATGGCGGCAATAGAAACACACTGCATCGCCAAAATCGCGCAGCATAGCCTCAATTACGCTAATCGAGTAAAAATGTCCTCACTTTCCTCTTCGTGACCTCTGAAACATTCGAGAGCGTTTCTGTGCGGCGCGCCTGTCGTATTTATTCCCCGCCGCCATTCACCATGTTCGAAAGCCCCAGAGTCTTTAACGAGAACATTATCGACAAAAATCCGTCCTGTCGAAAGTCCCAGAGCCTTTGCTATACCGACCTTCCCTCGTTTAAACGGGGCAAGCTTTGAGACAGAAAATGTATGTTTTAACGTTTCTGAGGGACGAAAACGCGTTTCCAGCCATTTGAGAAGATGAAGCTTAGGGTAACTGGCACCACGCAAGTTTTAGGCAACAAAATGCCCAAAGTGTTATTCCCCTGAAGCTTGTTTAGTAGCACATACCGAACCCGGCAGCATGCGGACGATTGCGTGAAAAACAAAAACACAATGTTTATACTTGGTTTCACCTTAAGTCGTAATCGTAATCGTAATCTTTATTGGCTCAGGAGTCCAGACCCGGCCGACGCTACGAGCTGAAGAGACTAATCAGAGAGCGTCAAAATCGCACCACCTTGGTGCTCCTCCTGTTTCTGTATACGTGTTCTATCATCGCTGCACCAATCATAAACAGAAAAAGCCCAGTGCCTTGCGCTTTTGGTCCCTTTAGCTCGTCGACTGTGTCTGAACTTGAGCTGAAACGAAGTATAGCGTAATCTAAAATGGCGGCAAAGCACCGGAGGCAGTGCTAATGCCCGAGTCCCACTAGAGCGACAAACAGAAACAAACGACAGCCACGAGCCTCAAACCAGAGTATTTTGCGATTTGAGAGGCGTTGTAGAATAAAGGAGGCTATGCTCAAACACGAGCATCATGCACGCGGGGGATCTTTGGCAGGCTCGCAATCACCCGTGCTTACTTCACGAGCACCGAACGACTAAAGAACTGCCACAGGTACAAACATTTGGTTGTGTGTATAGCTTTGAACTTGGTCTGCCTCAACGGGAGGCGAGTCTCCGAGCTGTAGATGAGAAATTTAGCCAGTGCAGTACAACCGCTAGCCTGGGGTCTTTAAAGTGCATCACGCAGTAGCAATACACGACCGCACGCCGGTAGGATGCTTATCCAGATCGAAACGGGCAGGAGTGGGGATTGAACCCAGGACCCCTGGGTTCTGCAGCGCGAGCTTTCGCTCCACGTGCTGCCAGCTGGTGTGCGCTAGCCCACTTGGCCACCGATCCCCCTGCCAAAGGTACCATCGCTAGCATACTGCGTGTATTCGAGGCTTGTCGCCGTTGTTTGTTTCTGTTTGTCGCCCTAGTGGGACTCGGGCATAAGAACTCGGACGGGAAGACGCTCCTTCAACGACGAAGGAAAAAAACAAAGATAAGGAGCACAATAACATCACGTCACAACCCTGCTGAATCCCGACGTAGCCGAGCTTGGGAAAAATAGCAACTTATTTGATATGAAGATTGGAAGGCGCTAGAATTCAAGGGGTTTGTGCCAATATATCTGTTTCCCAGGCCACACTTTTTTGTTGTAGTTATGCTTAAACTATTTACTTTAGTTCTTGTCGCCCAACCCAACTACGTCATATTTCAACATGGCAACCGTCACCCGAAAACAATCCAATCACCCTTTTTTTCCTTTCTTTTTTTTTTTTTTTTGTTTGGCAACAAACTCAGTATCGCCATCCATTGGGTAGCTCCGGCACACTTCCGGTTCAGGTATATTTCCTCATTTTTTACGCATCATTCTTTTACCATAAGCGTGAATTAAGTCTAAAAAACTACGAGTGACCCTTTCCAGAAGATAGCGTGTACATGTAATAGTCCAAATACAGTGAAACCCGCCGTCTAGTTCAGAACCGGAAGTGGTTGGGGGGCTATTTGCACAGTGGCCTCACCATTATTCATTTCACGCGAGAAAGACCGGTGCACACCTATTTCATTAGCGAAAAACTGAGTCAGCACGCGCTCCTCTTACGCGCAGCTATTACGTGCTTCCCCCCACGTCACTCTTCCATATCGCTCCACTGCAGCGCCTGCTCTCTATTCGCGCAGGTGGTTCGCGCTGGCGTCACCTGGACCGTCGAAACGTGTTTCGTCAATCACGGCGCCCCTTTCCCTTTTTACGTGCATCATCTTCCTCCTCCGGGCTCCAAGTCCCGACCAATCAGCGGGCCTGCTATCGAGCAGCTTACGGACGAACTCACGCAATCTCGCGGTTTGAAGACCCTGGAAATGGTATTTCATTAAAGAGGATTCTAACTATGAGCAATACAATTGCGCGCCACTCCACAAATTCGTAGTATTTAATACGGTAAACTACGATAAGAAAAAAAAAACACGCGCAAGATAAAGGCGTGAGAGCAGGACGTCAGAAGACGGGCAAAGAGGAGGGCGTCCATGCGGGGTCTTCTTCCCCAAACGAAGAGGAAGATAAAGTGCGGCGCTCCCAGTGGTCGTCCCAGAGATCCCCGCAATAAGCGTGTCGGGACTTACGACGTCGTTTGCACCGGCAGCCCGTTTACGCCCGGAGGCGAGCGAGGGAGACCGAGAAAGAAGAAAACACGACGAAGCAACCGAAACACGAAGAAGAGAGACGACGGGGAAGAAGGGAGAACATCTCGAACATCGGCCAACGTCATCTCCGCGGCTTTATTCCGGGAACCCCCCGCGGACACCGTGGAAGATTTAGCGGGGAGAGCTCTCGGCTGTATCCACACGTACACAAACGCACATGCACACGTTTACACACGCACACACGCACACACACACACACTGTCGTCTCTCGAGCGATACGCGTAGGAAACGGGACACCGAAATCGGAGGCGCTGACGCGACCAAGGCTCGGAAAATGTTTTCACCGAAGACCCGAAATGGGCCTTCAACAGGACGTCCGCAGCACCGAAAGGAATGCCCGGCAACTGGCTGTATATATGGAACCGGCTGTAGTAGGCGACGGAGGATGCGAGGGCAGGTGAGCGGCTGCGCTACTCCGCATCTCTCTCGTTCTCTTCGGTGTCGCGTGGTAGACGTGGCAACAAAGAGGGGCCTACAGGACGTTCCCATGATTCGTTGCGTTCCCTAAGCGCGGCCCACTGGATTTTGTTTTTTTCAAAAGGGTTATAGAAGACGGGCAGCAACGAATGGATAGAGAGCACAAATGTTTAGCGACTCCCTCAGGTTTGTTTCTAGGATTCGTTCGCACGAGTGGTCACGATAGAAGGGCGAAGCTATATGCCGGATACCCAAGGTAAAGCACGGTACCGTTTGGTTTCGCCTTAAGCTCATTAGTACTTTCACTGGACTATGGTGCTCCGTATTACCGCCTGCCGCGTGATCACGACGGTATCGGCTCTGATCGACGCTGGTGATGCACCGCGCTCAAATCAATGTTACATTATTTATTTATTTATTTATTTATTTATTTCAATACCCTCAGGGCCCATAGGGCATTACAGAGGGGGCGGGGCATATAAGAATTCACTAAAAAAAAATACAAACGTAAAAGGCAGTGATTAAAACACAATCAATTCGACAAAATATTAACAAAAGTGATCAGTAAGCGCTTCTTTAAATAAATCAAGTGATGGGATGGCTGCTAAAGATGCTTGAAGGTGGTTCCACTCAGAAGACGTTCTTGGTATGAAGGAGTCGTTGTATGCTGATGTCTCACAGTGAGGAATGCCGACCTTGAAACGATGATCAATGCGTGAAGAGATATATGTGGGGTTAAGGAATAACTTATCTTTTAGTGAAGCGTTGAAATGATAAATTTTGTAGAAAAGGCATAGACGAGATATTTTTCGCCGTAAGGAAAGAAGAGGCAGGGACAATGAGGTTTTCATAGATGATACACTAGCGGTGCGATGATAGTTAGAATAGATAAAACGTACTCCACGATTTTGAACAGCTTCAACGTTAGTCACAAGCGTTGTATGCCCGGGGTCCCAGATTGACGAGGCGTACTCTAATTTTGATCGAACCAGAGTTTTGTACAGAAGCAATTTTAAGGATATTGGGGCTAAAGAGAAGTTTCTTTTCAGATATCCAAGCATAGAGTTAGCGTTAGCGATAATATGATCAGTATGTAATTTCCATGAAACATTAGAAGTAATGTGAACACCAATATATTTGTAAGACGTCACAGATTCCAGTAGGTTGTTAGAAATGGAGTCTGGTGATGGGGACGTGTTCCGACGGGAAACCCTCATGGATTTGCATTTGTTAGTGTTAAGAGTCATTTTCCATAAGTTACACCATTCGGATACAGCACACAGGTCACATTGAAGTAGTGTTGCGTCAGAATCGTTAGTTATTTCACGATAAATTACACAGTCATCGGCAAATAAGCTTATTGAGGATGATACACACAGTGGTAAGTCATTTATATAAATAAGGAACAAAAGAGGTCCTAAAACGGAACCTTGTGGGACACCAGAGGTAACAGGACTAAGGGAAGAATTAGTTTCATTCGCACAAACATATTGAGATCGATTAGTTAGGAAACATTTAATCCACGACAAAACATTAGGATCAATGTTAAGTTTGCTAAGTTTAAAAAGTAAGAATTTATGAGAAACTTTATCAAAAGCTTTGGCGAAATCACGAAACACACAGTCAACCTGGGACCCACGGTCAAGAATGGAAAGTAGGTCATTAGTGAAAGACAAAAGCTGAGTCTCACAAGAGAGAGATTTCCGAAAACCATGTTGTGAGGGTGAAAAGAAAGAATTTGAATCTAAGAAATTAACTAAATGAGAATAAATAATGTGCTCTAAAAGTTTACACGGGGTGCTGGTTAACGAAATGGGTCTGTAATTAAGAGGATTATGTTTGTTACCTGACTTGTGAAGTGGAACCACCTTCCCCTTTTTCCAATCATCCGGTAAGACACCAAGGTTGAGTGACTGCTCAAAAATGTTTGTAAGAAAAATTGACATGTAATGTTTAGTGTTCTTAAGAAATTTAGAGGTAATATTGTCAACACCACACGAGGAAGAAACTTTCAAATTATCGATCAACTTTACAATCCCGTCGTAATCGAAAGCAAGCGGATCCATGGGAAAGAATGCATAGTCTGCAAAAATAGGATAACCTAAATCATCATCATCAGTAAACGCCTTGACAAAGACATCGTTCAGAATTGATCATAAAATCGGAAGAATGTTACATTACAATAAAATCAAAAGAAAAAAAAATTATAACGGCAATGATGAGGGTGACAAATGTAACACTTCAAGATATACTCGGTGTCACTAGTTGTGAGCAGTGCAGGCGAAGGGAACGCTAGGGGAAGAGAGAAAAGGCGAGCACTAGGAAGGCGGGACGGGAGAGGACAATGGAGGGCAAGTGGAGAAAAGCAGAGCACTAGGAACGTTAGAGAGGAGAGGAGGTTTCTCTCCTCCCCCCGAGCCTTTTTAGTGCTTGCCCCTTCCCCCCTCGCCTGGCGCTGCCTTCGCCTGTTCTGCACGCAACTAGCTACACGGAGTATAGGAGTGTTTATTCTTTAAACAGTCGCGTACAAATAGTAAAAAAGAAGAAAAATCAACGACATGACCCTCAAGCGTTTAAGTGATGTCACCACAAGTCGCTATCTACGGAACTTGGATGTGACCCAACACGAACGAGCCGTGGTCAATTTGCAACTCTAGAGAGCCTGTATTACAGAGAATTTCCAACAACTCGTGGTGTATGGGCGGCGTTTGGAATACGAGCTGCGAGGCGGTGACGAACGTGTTGTTCGTCTGCGATCGTTTCAGAATTCACGCCTGCTTTGCTTCTCGGCACGCGAAAACGCAGCGCAAGCGCACTTGCGATTAATATTCACCGGTGGCGTCCGCCATTAAATTGCAAACGCTCACCGTGCTTTAGTTGCGAATTGTGAAACGGAGGAAGGGGGATAAAGGCTCGTAGTCCGAGTCACGAAAAGCGCAGGTCGTGCAATGCTAATGAACAGTTCAAAACAGAAAAAAAAAGTTTGTTATTGTCATTAGCATCGCGGTCGGAAGGAACAGCGTTTATTCTCTTCATTCTTGTCATAATCGTCGTCTGCCCGATGGAGGCTCGGCCCGGACAATTTGAACTTGGTCTGCCGTCCCCGAGCGGTCACAGAAGTAAAAACCCCCGAGTCAAACCCTTCTCCGTGTTACAACTGCATGGTGGAGGTGCAGGGTATACGTGGCCCGCCCTCCAATCGGTGAAAGTCAATCACTGATTTCCGTAAAAGGAGCTCGTGAAAAAACGAATATTTTTTTTTCTTATTTTGTTATGAGAGCAGAATTTTATGAAGCATTGGCGACTCCAACGAAATCGACGGCATTTAGAGGCTAGAACAGAAAGCTGTGGCGGCCGGTTCTCTCGCCAGCCTTCTCTAGCGAATCAAAAATTCGCAGCGCCTGGCGGTCTAAAGATGAAGCAGTGAAACGGCGAAAGTAGATTCGGAAATTAGAGGTCGTGGTGAAAATCGCCAATACCCACCAAATTATTCTTGTTTTCGATAAAAGAGCGGAGCATTGGCGACTCCAACGAAATCGACGGCATTTAGAGGCTAGAACAGAAAGCTGTGGCGGCCGGTTCTCTCGCCAGCCTCTCTAGCGAATCAAAAATTCGCAGCGCCTGGCGGTCTAAAGATGAAGCAGTGAAACGGCGAAAGTAGATTCGGAAATTAGAGGTCGTGGTGAAAATCGCCAATACCCACCAAATTATTCTTGTTTTCGATAAAAGAGCGGAGCATTGGCGACTCCAACGAAATCGACGGCATTTAGAGGCTAGAACAGAAAGCTGTGGCGGCCGGTTCTCTCGCCAGCCTTCTCTAGCGAATCAAAAATTCGCAGCGCCTGGCGGTCTAAAGATGAAGCAGTGAAACGGCGAAAGTAGATTCGGAAATTAGAGGTCGTGGTGAAAATCGCCAATACCCACCAAATTATTCTTGTTTTCGATAAAAGAGCGGAGCATTGGCGACTCCAACGAAATCGACGGCATTTAGCGGCTAGAACAGAAAGCTGTGGCGGCCGGTTCTCTCGCCAGCCTTCTCTAGCGAATCAAAAATTCGCAGCGCCTGGCGGTCTAAAGATGAAGCAGTGAAACGGCGAAAGTAGATTCGGAAATTAGAGGTCGTGGTGAAAATCGCCAATACCCACCAAATTATTCTTGTTTTCGATAAAAGAGCGGAGCATTGGCGACTCCAACGAAATCGACGGCATTTAGAGGCTAGAACAGAAAGCTGTGGCGGCCGGTTCTCTCGCCAGCCTTCTCTAGCGAATCAAAAATTCGCAGCGCCTGGCGGTCTAAAGATGAAGCAGTGAAACGGCGAAAGTAGATTCGGAAATTAGAGGTCGTGGTGAAAATCGCCAATACCCACCAAATTATTCTTGTTTTCGATAAAAGAGCGGAGCATTGGCGACTCCAACGAAATCGACGGCATTTAGAGGCTAGAACAGAAAGCTGTGGCGGCCGGTTCTCTCGCCAGCCCTCTCTAGCGAATCAAAAATTCGCAGCGCCTGGCGGTCTAAAGATGAAGCAGTGAAACGGCGAAAGTAGATTCGGAAATTAGAGGTCGTGGTGAAAATCGCCAATACCCACCAAATTATTCTTGTTTTCGATAAAAGAGCGGAGCATTGGCGACTCCAACGAAATCGACGGCATTTAGCGGCTAGAACAGAAAGCTGTGGCGGCCGGTTCTCTCGCCAGCCTTCTCTAGCGAATCAAAAATTCGCAGCGCCTGGCGGTCTAAAGATGAAGCAGTGAAACGGCGAAAGTAGATTCGGAAATTAGAGGTCGTGGTGAAAATCGCCAATACCCACCAAATTATTCTTGTTTTCGATAAAAGAGCGGAGCATTGGCGACTCCAACGAAATCGACGGCATTTAGCGGCTAGAACAGAAAGCTGTGGCGGCCGGTTCTCTCGCCAGCCTTCTCTAGCGAATCAAAAATTCGCAGCGCCTGGCGGTCTAAAGATGAAGCAGTGAAACGGCGAAAGTAGATTCGGAAATTAGAGGTCGTGGTGAAAATCGCCAATACCCACCAAATTATTCTTGTTTTCGATAAAACAAACTATTAATTAACGGAAAACACGCTAAAAAGATATGCATAGAACGTAAAAGAATGCTCTGCTGACCGGAAACAAAAGAGCAAATAGGCGTAGTAAATGCGATTTCTTTCTGCTGTCTGCCCAAGGGATGTGGCCATGTCAGAAGGGACGATTTGTGCGCTATCGACAAAAGGGAGACGAGCCGTTATGCGGAGTTTTTCTCCATTTGCTTCATAAACTTTACACCGGATGGTCAAAAAAGGTAGCTAAGAGCTCACCCAGTAATTGGAGAGCTATCTGATGAACATTGACGGGTAAGCAAACGGGATTATTACTCATTTCGTGAAAGATATATAATAAACTTCCAACCTAAAACACTGGGAAGACTCGTGCCAAAGTCTGAGAGGCGTATCCAGCTTAGAGCTGCAGTCAGAGGTGGACACTTTTGACGTCGAGTACTCAGGTAACACGGGAAAACCGTGAAATGTATATGTTAAAACGAATATTAAATTATATGCGAATGTGTCCCTCGGTCAAGAATACCGCAGCGTTCGGGACAATAATGAGGCAAATTATGTCAGTCATGGGGACGTGACTCACCGAGAAAAGAAAAATATATGAAAACTGCAGCTCGCGCATGTTTTTATTACCAAAGTGCCCCGTACCTGACGTCATGCTCAACGCCGTATACGAAGAGCTGAATTTCGATAGCTTTATTTCTAAGCTCTAAACAGAACGTTGATCGCAAGAAAATTTCTGTTGTTGTTGTTTTTAAACAAAGTTTCTTGGTTGTGTGTCTTGTCAGCTGTAATATTTCCACTCATTTACAGTGGAAGTAGTGATGGTATCAAAAATCAATAAAACAAATATGTTAGGAACATAAATATTCTATATGGCTTCAGCGCTTTCCGTCTTTTGAAGTTGGTGCCAAATTATGGAGCACTTTCTTCCCTTCATCGAACGAACACCGAATAGAATTGATATATCGAGTATTTCGAGTAAATCATTATACAGTACCGAAACATGAATGATATATTATTTATTATTCTCTACACAATCGTCAGATTTTGTCTTTCCCAATATACCCACGCCCTATTCCCTTCCCTACCTCAAAAACCACGCATAACTTTTCGCTATCTGGATTATGAAACTGGAAGTATACCTGGATTCTATCTGCTTGACTAATTAAAGCGTGCTGGTAAAGTTATGGGGAAAAAATGAAAGCAAAATGAACGGCGAAAAGGACGAGGGGAAGACAAAACATATTTTCATGTTCTGTCCTCGTCCTTTCCGCTGTTTATTTTGCTTTTCTTTATCACCGCGATTCTATCTGGATTTCAGGATTTCAGAAATTTTTTCTTTGTCTGCAGTCTGTATTTCAGGTTTCCGGAAACGATTCCAGTTATATTTACAGTTCCATAATCCGGATAGTGAAAGGTTATACACTGGGTTTTTCGGCATTAAAAGTTGTAAAGTTCGTGTGTGTTTCTATTTCTATTTCTTAGAACCGAACCAAAAACGCAGGTCGCGTCAATTAACAGTAAGCTTTCGAGAAAAAAAGAGCGAAACGGTTACATTAAACCACTTGAGCGGAGAAAACGGAACCAAGCCGCAGCGAGCTTGAGAGGAGAAAAGGAAAGGATTACGGAAGTAAATTAAGTTTGCTGATAATGTTGCAGCGCTGCCTGCAACCGAAAATGAGAATAAAAAAGTACCCACAAAGAGAAGATAATTTAGCAGGATTACACTCATATCGTTTCAGAGGCACTTTGTGCTCGGCATCCGGGATGAAATGACCGCGAGTAGGTCTCTCCCCTTGAAACCTCGGAAAGCGAGGACCCTCCGATAAACGCAAAACCCAAACTTAAATGCAAAAAAAAACAACTAGTTTTCTCTTTTTAAGAAATTGTTTGTTTTCTTTCTCACCACACACTACAGACCGTTTTCGTGTGACGGTCGCCACGTTAAAATATAACGTAGTTGGTTTGGGCGACAAACGCACATAGTTTAAGCATTACTACAATGAAACAAAAGTATGAAGAAAAAAAGTAGGACTATTGGCACGAGCGCCTTGAATTTTAATAATAATAATAATAATAATAATAATAATAATAATAATAATAATGCATTTTATTTCCCATTCTGGTTGGCACAAAAAGGTAGGACGTCAGGACAAAAAGCTGCAGTTGCAGCTTGACGAGGTTCTGACGCCCAAACACACTTTGGCGGGAAAGCAGCATTGTAAACACAACGAAAACAAACACAAAAATGGGCACTAAAACACAATCACGAGTATTCACATTGTTACACTCAGCTTGAATGCATCAAAATAAATATTTTTAAAGTAGAAACAACTTTCACCACAGATAAAAAAAACTCCAGGAACTGGAGGTAAAAATTATGCTGTCTGTAATATGATTTTTGTCAACATTCGATTTGTTGTCCCATAGATGCTGACATCATTGGCTTCGAGTTTATTAAGTAAAGATGGTAATGCGTATTTATTGATGCAAAGCCGTAATTTGTACGGGGTATTGAAACGCTCCAAACTTCGCCGTGACGTGTGACATATTTATGATCTAGTTTTGCTAAGTCTGACAGTGCGAAAAGGAAAAAGTATTATTATGTTTTAATGCCGTATTATACATCACCAGCAGGCGAAATTTGTACAAGTGGTCAATAGGAATGACGTTATGTCTAAGAAAGAGCTCCCGAGAAGGGTGCAAGAATGGTACGTTTGCGACAATTCGAAGAACCCTCTTTTGGGTTAGTAGTAGTTTTGTAATATTTTCCATCGTTGTTTGACCCCAAACTAAATGGCAATACACGTAGTGAGTGTAAATCAAAGAATAATATAAAAGTAATTTAATACTTGTTGGAAATACATCACGATTCTTACAAAGGAGACCAATAGATTTACGAACTTTTTGATGTATATAATCAACGTGCTCATTCGATGACAACGATTCAGTGAAATAAACGTCCAATATTTTTACCGATTTTACCACTTGAAGTGTTGAAGAGCCTAAGGTTATTTGAAGCAAATTAGGTACTTGTCTATTTCGTGGTCGAAATAACACACATTTTGTTTTATCCGCGTTTATTTTTAGCCCGTTTACTTTCGTCCACAAATCGATGTTTGAAAGGACTCTACTTGCCGTGCTCTCAATTTCATCCGCTGTGTGGCCCTTAATAAAAATAGTTGTGTCGTCAGCATAAGAAACAATGTTTGCCTGTGGTACACTATTTTTAATATCATTAATAAAAATAATAAATCAATAATAATATCAATAATAAAATCAATACAAAAATAATAAAAAAACAATCGGCAAATAAAGTGATGTGCTATTTTTCCCCCGAGTTAGCTACGTCGAAATTGAACGTAGCGGCCGTCACGCAAAAGCGGTCTATAGACCAACAGGCAGCTCTGACGTTAGGCCGTCGCAACGGCGCTGCTGTGGGCAAGGCGCACGCTGCAGTGACCACACCCGTGGTCACTGTGGGGATTTGCGGCCTGGTAGGCCGAGCGGCTAAACTCTGTCTGTCTGACCTTGCAGTAATCGTCGAAGTTAGAGCTTGCGGAGCGCAGCTGCCGGCACAGTATTGGTCTCAACCCACAAGATCGCTCGTTCGTCGTCGTTTCGAACGGCCTTGCAAGAAGAGTGGACGCCGGCACCGATCTGCTTTAGCTTCGCTGCATCGTCCTTCGGTTTTATCTGCACCTATGTCATCATCCAGGGCTACAAAAAGGACTATGCACCATAGGCAGCCGGCAATGGCCAGGCGGCGCCACGAGAGTACTGCATTCAGCGCCACAAGCGGAGGCGTCTCTGTTACTGGGGCGGCCAGTCTGCCCGTCCCGATCGGCGGCGACCCCGATTTTAGCAGCACCCGTGTGCACCTGCGTCCCTGCGTAGCATGTCCCTGGTTCTTTTATGCGTTTTTTAAGACCATCGGGAGCCTTGATAGGTCCAAGTGTTGAGAGAATGAATATTCTAGAGTCGTCATTTGGACACCAGTTTGAGTTGTCTTCACTAATTGTGGCCGCCCGATCGGTCTGTGCTTCGCTCGTCTCCCAGGAAGTGACACAGCACAACGAGAAGGCAGCGAATGGGTTTATTGTACATCCCGGTTGCCCGTCTTCGAGAGCCGGCAGTCCGGACCCGCCGACCCTAGTTGTCGCCCGTCGTTCAGAGCTCGCAGTCCGAGCCCGTGTCCAGGCCTGCGGATCGTCCTTCCCACGCCAGTGCTGCGTAGGCTAGCTGTTCCGGGCTATCACAGCCAGCGTCTCGCCGCGGAACCACTCCGGGATCGTCATAGACTAGGCCGGTATGGTCAGGGTTGGCCGCTTCCGCCGGTCCTGATCCGTACCTCGCTGGGGGAATTCTCCGGGGTTCGCCGTGGGCCAGACCAGCCAGAACGGATCTATCGTTCCGGCCCCAGCCTCGTGCAGCACGCTCTTCCTCTTTCCTCGCCGGCTGGCCCCCGATCGCGCCTCGCTCGGCCGTCCTCTCCTCCCGACGCCCACACACACTAGAATAAAATTTGGGTAATTAGAACCAAACTCTGCATGCTACAGAACCGTACGCACATTGCAAAGCCTGGTGTAAAAAGGCGACAGGCAACGAAGTGTACGTGTAGGATATTTACGCTTCGCGCGACCTTTTTCTAAAGAAACACTTTAGCATCCTGCTTTCTGCACGCCGTCACATTTGTTACTAGACTCAGCATTATAAATTTGGTTGCTGAAACAAACAAAACTTTGTGCTACGAAAATCCACTATTTGAAAACTCGCAGGTTTGGAAGGTTTTAGTTGCGACCACGCTTGCCGAACGGCATTAGGAGTGCCGGAACGGGCCGACGGGCCTTTCGCTTGAAGACCTGATCGCCCGATTCTCGACGTCACAGCGAAGCAACAATCGGCCCGATTGTTCCTATCGTATTTCCGTAACGACTCGTAATACAACTTGTATAAATGTTATTTTGCCGAGTAGTCTTCAAAAACGAGTTCGTGCGACCAATTTCCAAGCCTGCACATATATTTTCGTTCACTTCCCCCCCAACAGTTTCTGTAAAATTCACTTACTTGATACGTCGCACTGCAGTAATCCACTTCTGTCGCCGTGCGCCGTATCGCCAAGATCTCGAAGGGAAGCGGTAAAATTTGACGCTTGAGTCACCTTCGCGACTGTGGCCGTCTTTCACGCAGCAGTAGCAACGTTTAATTTATTTTTTTTTGGGGGGGGGGAACTCTAGGAGTAGGCGAGATGTTACAGGAACCCGGTGAGGTCATAGAGACGTGAAGTTGGGACTTACTTTTACGAAAAACGGTTACAAAAAAGCTCACGCCGATCCGAAATGCAACGTTCACAAGTGGTTTCTGGATGCGTCCGCCCGCAGCCCCCGCGCCCCGCGCAGGCCTGGCCTACCCAGTTTCTTATTTTGCAGCCTGCTAGATGGCGCAACGTGTAGCGCCAAACTGCATTGCAGGTTGCCTATAGTTCACCGGGATTTGCGGCCTGGTAGGGCGAGCAGGCTAAACCCTGTTTGTCTGACTTTGCCGGTGAGAACTCTGACGTACTATTCTAGTTAGGCAAACTGTAACGTAAGGCTGCAAATCCGCTGTGTTTGTTGTCTTCGTGGCATGGGCGTTGACCTGTCCGCTTATCGCGCTCGCATAGAATGTTTTTCCTACTCTCTCGCGCACGGCGCAAGCCGACATTACCTTTTTGTTCCGCGGGCATTAGCGTTTGTCCCCAGAGCTCACGTATTGTTATTTGCTTTGTGCCTGTGCAACGTTTTGATTCTTGCCGGTGATGTGGAGCTGAACCCCGGCCCCGGGGACTTGGAGGAACTTCAAAACACGCTTGACAAACTTGTACAGTCCACTGAGCAATATCAACGGGAAAACGCAACCAAACTTTCTACCATTGTAGATGGGGTGAAAAACCTGACTGAAAGAGCGATTCATTTAGAAAAAAAAAACGTTAGCGGACTTGGCACGGGTTCAGAACGACGCTGTCGGTGTCCAAGCAAAAATAGCATCTCTGGAAAATGAAGTCAAATCGATATCTGCCACATGTAACCGTCTTAGTAGTCTGCACCAGTTTGGACGCGCTGGATAACAGACAACGGCGGAATGACCTGATATTCAAGGGTCTTCCAGAAGAAGACAAAGAATCGTGGAACAGATCTGAGCAAATTGTGAAGAACTTTATTCAAACGCACCTTGGAATTGAGGCCGGAGAAATCGAGCGCGCACACCGATTGGGAAGAAAGCGGGGGGACTACCCTCGTCCGATCATTGTTAACTTCCGTAGCCTTAAAAAGAAGCAGGAAATCCTTGAAAATGCGTCAAAGCTGAAACAACTCGAGAATTGGCGTGTTTGAATAGATGAAGACTTTTCACCTAACATTCGTCATGCTCGAAAAATGCTATGGGAGTACGGTAAGCCTCTCCGTTTGTCCCAGACCCGTGTGCGCCTTGTTTTTGACAAGCTTTTCGTTGGCGATCGTATGTTCTTTTCCAATGCAGAATCAGGTGACGTGATTGAAGAGGAAAGAACAAGCTCTGTGCCTACACCAGCTAAATCATGACGTCCCGCAAAGGCGTGCCTTTCGGCAACTGTGTCTTTTCTTGTCGCTAATTTTAGGATTCTTGCTTCCAAGCAAGAAGACTTTTTGTGTTCGATCCAAATCTCAAACGTCATACTTGGAACGGAAACTTGGATTTCCAGTAATATTGATAACCGTGAGCTTGTTTTAGATAAAGATTATCTGCTTTATCGGAAAGACCGGTTGCATTAAAAAAGTGGAGGGGTGCTAATCGCTGTTAAAAAATGTTTCCACTCTGTCCCTGTCGAATTAAAAACCGATCTGGAAATTATCTGGGTTCGTATTAAGTTTTCGTTTTCTTATGTCCTGGTTGGTGTATGCTACAAGCCGCCACATGTTACCGTCGATTTTGTCCGTGATATTTGTATTAACCTTGATGATGTTATTTCTCGTTACCCCGGATGTCCTGTATTTCTTGGAGGAGATTTTAATTATCCAGAAATTGACTGGATTTCTTGTGAACCGCTACCAGATTGCAGACATGTTTCTGAGTGTATAGAGTTCCTGAATATTTTTAAATCACTTTACCTCTCTCAAGTTGTTCTTCAGCCTACCCAAGGAACCTCCATTCTAGACCTTTTTTTACAACTGCCCCTGACATAATTAAGCGCGTAAATGTTCTTGAAGAAATTAGTGATCATAAAATGGTGGTAATCGAAGTCGAAATGGCAACTCAGCACCCCCGCAACCAGTTTAAAAAAAATTCACGACTATTCAAAGGCGAAAACTAATGAAATAAGCACAATTATGAGGATCTTTTTAGATAACTTTGAGCGGTCCTTCCGCTTACGACCCGTCGAAGAAAACTGGTCCGCATTTAAAAATCAGCTGAATTGTATTCTCAACGACTTCGTTCCAAGAATAAAAATTCCGAACAACGCTTTACGTCCGTGGTTTTCTAAAGAACTTGTCTCTTCTTAACAAAAAGAAACGCTTGTACAACAGGGCCATATAAAGTAACGATAATCTATCTTGGGACTTGTATAATTCCCATTCATCTATATGTGCTCTCGAAATCAAAAAAGCTAAAACAACTTTCTACAGAGATGACTTAAACGGCCTTCTAAAGTCTAATCCAAAAAAAATTCTGGAATTGCATAAATCCGCCGAAAAAGAGTTCTAATCGTAGCTTTACGAATGCGGAGGGAAATAGATCTACCGACCTTGAAAATGCTAACAATTTTAATGAATGTTTTGGTGAAGTTTTCACCAAAGAATCGTTTCCGTTACCTTCTTGTGAATTGACCTATGACCATGCTCTTTTTGGAAAAGATCACTGTTTGTTCACGTGGTATAGGAAGAATCATCGAAGGCCTCCCTTATCGTTCTTCGCCAGGCACAGATGGCATTACCACTAAATTATTGAAAATTACGCAGCCATTTTCTAGCGACATACTAGCTTTGTTGTATAAGCAATCCCTCGAAGAAGGGCATTTGCCGAATGACTGGAAGCATGCAAAAATTATTCCTGTTCACAAGTCCGGTGACACGTCATGCTTAAATAACAACAGACCTATATCGTTAACGAGCATCCCCTGTAAAATGTTAGAGCATATCATATATAGTCATTATATTAATTTTGTTTTGGAGAATAACATTCTTTTTGAGGGACAACGCGGCTTTAGAAAAGGCAAATCGTGCGAAACGCAACTCTTCGAGCTTGTAACTGATCTTTATGAAAACGTTCATTCACTCCAACAGACCGACATCATATTCTAGACTTTTCTCGGGCATTTGACTGCGTACCACAGCAGCGGTTATTACAAAAACTTGAAACGTTGAATATGGACCCCTCACTTATCTTTTGGATTAGACAATTCCTACGAATAGAACCCAATCCGTTGCAATTCCTAACCAGTTATCATAAAGCACTGATGTTAAGTTTGGCGTGCCCCAGGGCTCCGTGCTGAGACCCCTTCATTTTCTCATATATATGAATGATCTCCCTGTTAACATTTCTTCATCGATTCGACTCTTCGCAGACGATTGCGGGCTGTATAAAAAATAGTATATACAGCCGACACCTGTACACTTATAAATCGACCTGAACTCTATCGCTTCATGGTGCAACAGGTGGCAGAAGCGAATTAACATCGACAAAACCAAATGTATGACTGTGACAACAAAGAAATCATCAATCAGTTGCATTTACGCTATCAATGGTGTCCCTCTGGAAAAGGCAAATAAATACAAATATCTGGGTGTTTTCATTGCCGATACTCTTAGTTGGCACGATCATATTAACTACATAGTTGGGAAAGCAAGTCGTTCCTTGAGATTCATCAGACGGAGTTGTATTTAGCTCCCCCTGAAACTCGTTTGCTAGCATTTAAGTCCTTCGTCAGATCTCAGCTTGAATACGCCAGCATCATATGGTCCCCCCCAGAATTACCTGATTGCCCAAATAGAAAAAATTCAAAACAAAGCCGCGCGCTTCCTATATAGTGACTATTCACCCTACACGAGCGTTTCGGCGCTGTAACAAAGGGCTAATTTACCCTTATTAGACGCCAGGCGCAAAGTATCCCGTCGGGCGTTCATTCACGCTATTTATTACTTTGATATTAACCTTAAGGAACGCTTATTGCCTCCCCCTCATCGCATCCTTCCCAGACATGATCATCCTCACAAAATTCGCTTATCAAATTGTCGCACTAACCAATTTCGCTACTCGCCATTACAGCTCGCCATTACAGAATGGAACTCATTGCCCCACCACGTTGTAAATTTAACGGATAAAATGAATTCAAATCTACATGTGAACGTTTGTCCCACTTTTCCCAGGAATGAGTCATAGGATGGTGTCCTTTTTGTTTTTCATGTGCGAAGATAGTTTGATTTGTTTTCTCGTAGCCTGGTTGGCACGGTGCTCCCCCTGTTTGTGTACGAGTGTTCTTTTTTTGAGTGGGTATATTACGTTATTTTTGTTTGTGTACGAGTGTACTTTCTCTTGAGTGGGTACACTTGCATTGCTTCTTGTCTTTAAGCAAATATGTACGAAATTTATTGTTTTAGTATTTTTGCCGAAAAACGTGTACTCCCCCCTCATACCATGCCCGAAAGGGCGCTTTGAGGTGTATTAAATAAATAAACAAATAAATAAATGCCGTGGGAAAACGCGAGCTTCCTCGCAATGGTGAACTCCTGAAACCGGAAAAAGAAGCAGAAATACCCGTCTTCGCACGTGCAGCAACGCTAAACAAAAAGAAAAAAGCGGACTCACCAATGTTAAAGTAACGCTATCCTTAGCGGACTCAGCAATGTTAAAGTAACGCTATCCTTGTGCCCAAGTATTAAACTTGCCGGTAAAAGCGTTCCAAGGCTGGATGGACGCCGCGCTCAAGCGACTGGCCCCGGGAAAAACTCGACGTTCGCCTCGCATTCGCTCCGTGCAGCGAATATGCTGAGTGTTACTTTAAACTTATCATTTTTTCTCCGTAGCGATGTAATTATTTAGTTGATTTTAGCGAGCAAGAGTTCCTTCGAAACAAGAAAAGAGTGGCAAGCACGAAAAGGATATACAAAGAGAGGCGTCCACAAAACTATGCGCGGCGCAAGTTCGTCTGCTTCTTTTGCAGGGACTTTGCTGCGCTTTTATAGGAGTCAAGCCCTTTTCTTTTTTTCCTCTTACTTTTTCCTTGGGTCATTTCGATCTTTGCAAATTTTATAGAGAAAATGCACCAACTGTTGGCAACGCTGCACAAAATCGTAACGCGATAGGTTAAGAAAACGATTTTTGCTGTCGATTTAAAGAACCCCGCCGCTATTTGAGACACCCGGTAAAGACAACTTGCTCATCGTCTTTCGACTAGACTAGAGCCAGAAAATAACCTACGTTGCAGAGTAACTACATTTTAAACACTGGATTGGATTGGATTCATTCCGCTTCCCCTTTGTAACGGGTGATCACATAACTTTGGGTTTCGGATTCAGCCAATTGGCTCGACTAGCCACTTCCACTTCCGCTATCTCTTCCGTCTGAAACTGGATCATCTCGCTGCTTAAAAGTATCCTCGCCAATTGTCATGATTCTTATCTGACATCGCAAGAAACGCTTTGAAGTCCTCCAGAAGTGTTAAAACAGTTGGCTACACAGCGAGACGATGTCGGCTGAGCTTTTTCACAGCGTTTCTAAAGCTGAGCAACTCGAAGTTTCGAATTGTAAGGATCGCCCATCGCGCCCGCTCCGCACTCGGCATCAAGGTGGCGACGCCCACAAGAAAATTTGGGTATCCGATTACTTGAAGCGTACGTTACTGGGTGGCTCTAGTCTAGACGAGCGCTGTTCGCGACGCAGTCAAGGGCAACGCATGCAGAAGGGTTGCGTGCTCGCACGAGCGTGCCGCAAGGCGACGGCGTCGCGACACAGGGAACGAAACAATGCATCCGTCCATCATCGATCGTTCTGGGAGAACTCGATTGACGTGAACGGCGCACTGTCGCCATCGGTCCGTCCTTGACAGCCTGCAGGTCTAGAGTTGGGGCTAAAGGCCCGTTCACACTCTTGCGACCTCTTAAACCTGGGTTCCTTAAAACTTCTTAAACCAGAGGACACACTGGCGCCATCTATTGGGTAGCAGTGTAAACTCGGCGGTCCGGCATATTTTTTTTATTTCTCTCGCGCATTATCCTTTTTTTCTTGGCTCGAAAAACTTTTGTCAGTGTTATAAACGAGACTTTCTATGGGAATTACGCACATTTGACCTCGGAAATCCCGCAAAACCTTCGCTCTTGTGAAATGCAGTTCCAGGGTCACCGCATAGATGGCGCCACAATGCCAGTGTGTTCCCCCGTTCTAAAAAAATTTAAGAAGTTTTAAGAGATCTCGTCTCTCTCAGTCGTACTCGGTCGCAAGAGTGTGAACGGGTCTTAACTTTACAAACGTGGCTGCGAGTGTGACTACACTCCCTACACCCTTAAGCTGAGACTACAAGCTCCGCCTTCGGGGCGAACTAGCTGGCTTCAGCAGTGCTTCGGTCTCGCGTGCCTGCGCGTTCACACTTGCCTTAGCGAGAGCAAAATGCTCGCGCTCAAGACAGAACTTCTAGTCTCAGCTTAACGGTTAACGGAGTATCGGCGACGTGAGCGATCGAAAGCGTCGCTGTAGTCGGGCTGCCACGATTGGCTCAATGCTGACTATGACGTCAGCCAAATATTTCTCAGAGTTGCTTTCCGAGCGCAATGCTTTCAAGCTTCTACCCTGCTAATTACAAACGCCATCAACCTTGTTGTTCGCGAGGTAATGACGTGAGGAGAGGAAATGATACGTGGAGATGCCAACGCAGCACGGCACGTTCCGGTGAATAAAACGCATGCAGACAGGCGTGCGAGGCAGGTGTCCCTCAAGATAGCCGTTCTTATATTATGCAGCAGATGTGCCAAGCATGTTCACCTCAATATAGCAGTTCTTGTACTATATCTGGCAAGCTGTAGGTAGCGCCATCAACCTTGTTGTTCGCGAGGTAATGACGTGAGGAGAGGAAATGATACATGGAGATGCCAACGCAGCACGGCACGTTCCGGTGAATAAAACGCATGCAGACAGGCGTGCGAGGCAGGTGTCCCTCAAGATAGCCGTTCTTATATTATGCAGCAGATGTGCCAAGCATGTTCACCTCAATATAGCAGTTCTTGTACTATATCTGGCAAGCTGTAGGTAGCGCCATCAACCTTGTTGTTCGCGAGGTAATGACGTGAGGAGAGGAAATGATACATGGAGATGCCAACGCAGCACGGCACGTTCCGGTGAATAAAACGCATGCAGACAGGCGTGCGAGGCAGGTGTCCCTCAAGATAGCCGTTCTTATATTATGCAGCAGATGTGCCAAGCATGTTCACCTCAATATAGCAGTTCTTGTACTATATCTGGCAAGCTGTAGGTAGCGCCATCAACCTTGTTGTTCGCGAGGTAATGACGTGAGGAGAGGAAATGATACATGGAGATGCCAACGCAGCACGGCACGTTCCGGTGAATAAAACGCATGCAGACAGGCGTGCGAGGCAGGTGTCCCTCAAGATAGCCGTTCTTATATTATGCAGCAGATGTGCCAAGCATGTTCACCTCAATATAGCAGTTCTTGTACTATATCTGGCAAGCTGTAGGTAGCGCCATCAACCTTGTTGTTCGCGAGGTAATGACGTGAGGAGAGGAAATGATACATGGAGATGCCAACGCAGCACGGCACGTTCCGGTGAATAAAACGCATGCAGACAGGCGTGCGAGGCAGGTGTCCCTCAAGATAGCCGTTCTTATATTATGCAGCAGATGTGCCAAGCATGTTCACCTCAATATAGCAGTTCTTGTACTATATCTGGCAAGCTGTAGGTAGCGCCATCAACCTTGTTGTTCGCGAGGTAATGACGTGAGGAGAGGAAATGATACATGGAGATGCCAACGCAGCACGGCACGTTCCGGTGAATAAAACGCATGCAGACAGGCGTGCGAGGCAGGTGTCCCTCAAGATAGCCGTTCTTATATTATGCAGCAGATGTGCCAAGCATGTTCACCTCAATATAGCAGTTCTTGTACTATATCTGGCAAGCTGTAGGTAGCGCCATCAACCTTGTTGTTCGCGAGGTAATGACGTGAGGAGAGGAAATGATACATGGAGATGCCAACGCAGCACGGCACGTTCCGGTGAATAAAACGCATGCAGACAGGCGTGCGAGGCAGGTGTCCCTCAAGATAGCCGTTCTTATATTATGCAGCAGATGTGCCAAGCATGTTCACCTCAATATAGCAGTTCTTGTACTAGATCTGGCAAGCTGTAGGTAGCGCTATCGAAGGAATTGACGCACAAGCGCACGCAGCTCTAGCGATGCTTTGCCTGCTCGAGAAATTGCCCAAAACGAAAATAAAAGTGCTACGTGATTTTATGCGCTCGTTCCCGGAACGACAAAGACAGCTCGGTTGACTGATTAACGGCGAATTTGTTATGTCCTCGTCCTTCCCATTGGCGCCGCGGTACAAAAGGGGTAAATGCAGGGACCGTGACGGGAGAGGAGGAGGAGGCGGTGACAACAAATTATTTTGCAGACAACGCACTGCGCGGATACCCGAAAACAACACCCTTGACGGAGTATAGTACACAGACGATAATGATGTGCAGGCTGGAAATTAAGACCCAATGAATTTATCATCGCAATGCCCGTAGCCGGCCTGACTGAGTAAGCGCTCATACAACGCCCTACATAGCACTCGAGGTCGTGCCATCTTCTACAGCTTTGCCTCGCTCAGCGAAACCTAGCACAGGGTAAAGACCGTCGGAGAACAAGAAAGAGGAGAAACGAAAGAACTAATACAAGAAGGGACGGCAACATCTGCGTAGCTTCTCCCCCACCCGATCTGCCGAGGATCAGCGGATGCCACCGAGCGCTCCCTACCACGCGGGTGCACGGACCTGGCAAAATAAGCAGTCAGAACTGTTTGCTTTCGCTGCTTCGACCAAGCGCCCCCGAGAATATCGGACATCGCGTATTGCGACGAGAACATCCACTTAAAGCGCACCGCGTTCGCACTCCGCCGAGGCGGACCTAAGCCAAATAAAACGCCAACAGCCTCGCTTAGGGCGAATTTGAACAGCCGGGCTTAGCCTCGTCACAAAGAAACGCTAAGCCTATTCCCTGGGGAGGATTTAAGAAGCCACCGACGTCCGCTCGGCTTATGCTCCGCTCATCTCTAAGCTTACAGTGCGGTGGAAGCTACTAGCTCGTTGGTCCAACCATACTTATATCTTTCGTCACGTAGTCACGTTCCTGCCGCCCATATTCCGAGCAGAACGCGGTACCAGGCGATGAAAAGGAGCCAGGTGGTTGGTCCGGTGAACACGTAGCTTTCACCACACTGTGACCCTAGGGTCGAATGGATCGAGGACGGACGGCACCGCAGAAGCGGACGGGCACAATTGATGCAAGTCCGAAGCCGCAGGAACAGGCCTTCGCACCACAGGACGAAACCTCGAGCATATTGACTCTTTGTTCGAAGGAAGCCTTCCATGCTACTTCTTCGTTTGCTAAAGCCGATTAAACTTCGTTGGTCGCTTAAGACCTAAAAACCAGCCACCGCAAAGCTCTAAAAAAAAAAAAGACTGGCGTGCACCAAAAAAGAAGTATTTTTCGCCCACAATAGGGAGTTTTAGTAGACCGTGTTTCCCCCTCCGCTAAGCCATTCCGCTACCCGGAACTCTACAGCCAAGGCCATCGGCACGAAAGCGCAGTGGCGGTTTCTTCGTAGAGGAGGGTTAGCGGAGGGAAAATACGGTCTACTAAAATTCCTTAATGTGCGAAGAAACGAAAGCGATAACTATAGCACGGTCGCGCATTGCGGATGGAATGGTGCGATCACGTACCTGAGGACGGAGGTGAGACGTGGTTAATTCTCATTGCCGTCGTGGTTGGCGCCCTGGACGCCACTGACGACCGCCACCAGTGCTCGGTGATCGGTGAAGTGGGTAAGCACGGTGGAAGTTTCTAAAACCATCCAACATTATGCATAGTAACTGGATACTACAAAAGTGGGATTTCGCATAACGCGAGAAATATTTGAAAATAAGTCTCTCAAGCAGACGACACGAAGGTTCTCCCTTCGTCGCGCCATTCTTGGCGGGACGTCAGGGCTGCCCTCTTCGCGCGGCACGGCCGACAGGAAGCCCCGATATCCCTCTCCTCGCGCCAAGAGGAGAGAACAAAGGTTTACCAATATTCGCGCGCGCAGTGACGACAACCCACGAGGTTGAAATATCTGCAAAGTGCTGCCCACAATCGCTTAAAAAAAGAAAAAGATCGTTATTTTTTTTTGTTGTTGTTTGTTGGAAGCTCGTTTTCGAATGAGTCTACCGTCTTCCCGGGGTTTTTGTGGGGATTTAGAAAAGGTTAGAAGCTAACTTAGTATAGACGTTTTCTGTGTACTCTCGCTCCCGACCGCCAAGTAGGCATATCCTGTATGGGCGACGAAAAAATATTAAAACGTTTCAACCTGCAAGTAATAAAAAATAGAGGGGAGAGAAAACGAGAATGGGTGACGGTTACGCTTTTCTCCTAAATGCATTCTATTGGCGTGGCGACGGCAAAACAATGTTTTCGCCCATACTGGAAGTGACGACAATTCAAGATGGCGGCGCCCTTGAAGAAAGAGGTCTATAGTGTGCCTCTCAGCCTCATCTCTATTCAGTTCAGAGAAATATCGGCAATAGAACAACCTCAAGCGACGTTTTAAAGACACCCCCCCCCCCCCCCCGCTCTCATTCCCTAACGAAGACAAGTGGCGGCGGTTATGGAAAACCGTATGTGCATGTATACGTATGAATGGCCACAAAATTACACAGTCGCGCGTTACGTGGCGAAGAGCGAGAACTATATTTTCGATCCACCTTGTTCTTTGGAACACAGCAAAGGTTTCTGTTGGCACGATAACAAAACTTTAAGACGTGCTACAGCTACGCGTTATAGCTTGTGCAGGGGAAGCAAGTTTTGATTAACCGAGTGAAAGCATTCTTAGAGCCACCTTTGTGCAGTAGGTCAACGCTATAAGCTGCCTGGTTAATCTCACCCGCTATGAGCACTATACCCCTATCGCAGTTATATACTTCGCTCGAAACGGCTCTGTCCGTTTTCCGCGCATCGCGCGTAGCTCCTTCACGCACACGCCGAGTGAACTGATCTATCTTGCACCAGGGAGAAGAGGGGTTTCGGGAATGTTCACCCCGCGGAAAAGTGCTCAGAGGCTGCATTCACCATGCTTTGTCCTAGTATACTATAACCGGTGCGCGAAATGCTGACGCATTTCTTAGAAAACATTAATGGGCCGAAATTGTTTCTGCCGCCACGGCAGCAACGATTTCGGCCCATTAATTTCTTTTATCTTTTTTTTTTTTTGTTGAAATTTGTCTATGTAACACTCTACAGTTACAAGCCACAATTCCAGAAAACCCCGACCATTATCCGATAGGGGTCGTGCGACTTCCAACGGGCATCGCGGATAATCGTCGGACACGCGTACGGCGCTCGTTTCTGGACTCGCTGCTCGCGTTCTGGGACACTGCGTGTTTTCCGAGCGACTACAGCACGCCCACGGCGTGCCCTTGACACACGATCGCGTACGTATACTGCGCCAGCGTGCAACTAATTGCGTGCGCGGGGTTCGGGCAGACAGCATATTCACGGTCGTGTATACCTCTACCGCTCCATCATGTGCTCTCCACAATGACAGGAAGCGGAGCAGTAATCCCAACGCCTCGCTCGGATTGTGTCGTGTGCCCTCCTTGCGCCGTATACAGACGTGCGGTCCCGTATCTATGCTGCGTGCTGCAGGTTAAAGACTCCAGGCTATAATTATATTTTTTTTTTAAGTTACTTAACGTTCGTTAAGGTTTTTAACCTACAGCGGAGGCACCAGACGCCCAGTTGGGGCTGACGAGCCTTCATATGTCTAAGCATACACGCGACAATGTTACGGTGATTGCCTCCGAATGGTTGAAATGCTGAGTGTCCGCGTGCGCACCTTAATACTCAACGTCAACTTTCCTGTCCTTCGTTGTCAGTGCATAACGTACGCAGCGCTGTTCAAACGAGCGAGCGCACACGAATGAGAGGGAAGGCAAAGCCGCGTGCTCAGGCCGCAACGCGGGGGCTGGCATGCGGTACTGCGGAAGCGAAGCTAACCTTGACAATTTAACACGAGAAAGTTGACCGTTTTCCTCAGTTGTACGCAACTGAGGAAATCTGTTCCGCAAAGTCAGAGTCAGTTTCAGTGGCTCAAACACTCGTTGCAATACGGCAAAACCCGCTGGTATTTGATTTTCTTTTCTTTTTTTTTTGCGAGTTACGAGTGGTTTTATGCGAGAGCTTTCGTGCAGCTGCAATCTTTAGCCACTAGCTTTGATGGCGGTTTAAGAAACCTACGAGAGGCTTCATAAAAGTATTCTACAGTTGGCCACATCTACACTAACCGAAGGTAGCTTTCCGGTACCTTAGCTACAATACCTGAACGAACACCTGTCATTTCCGCTATAGCGTAGTTTTAGTTGCATAATCCGTTTGCCAAAGTGATCGTATCAAAACAAACGGCAAGAAAAGAAATAGCATATTCAGTAAACTCTCGATAGCAGAGTCCAAAACAGAAGAGGCAAACTCCCAAGAGCAAACTCCCAGGGGCACTTCTGCGAGTGTTCGTAAGAACAGAGACCGCTTCTGGTAAGCCCCAACACGCGGGGAGGAGCGATGGCGGCCAGAAATTGAGCAAACGATAAAAGCAAGAGAGGGGGCCATCCTTGCATCTCCCTCGTCGTTCGAACGACGCACGTTTTCTCCGAGTGGGATTACTAAAGTGCAACAAAGTCGCCCATAATACAGAAACACGAACGAAACATTACCGTGCTTGTAAACCGCCTTCCCTGCTGACCGTAAAATATATTCTACGCAATGAAATGACTCAAATGCTAGCAACCGCAAAAACGTTTGTCGACTTGACTCTTTTATTTAAGCCAGGCGTCTCCAAACCCGAGCCCGCGGGCCAAATCCGGCTCAGGGGTCTTCCGACCGGCCCGTCGGATATATTTCTATATATATAAAAAAAATGTTTCTAGTGGTAAAAAAAAAAATAGAATTATTCTTGGGGATGTTTCTCAGGTAAAGTTCCACCAGTTGACCTGCACATGAACTGTACTTACGCGTCGTCCTCGCTTTGTCCCCGGGGGGCTTGCATTCTGACGTGCGCCGTTTCAACGTTGTCGTGCAAAAAGTACAGTTTTTCCGGGGTTTTCGTGCGTTTCACGAGCCCCAAGCGGCATTATCGCACTGTTATGCTGTGTCTCAATTGTCACGTGCTGCCTCGCATATGTCGGAACCCGTTTTCTCGCTGAGCCACGACCGCGGATGAATTCCCTTCTGACGAGAACACATCGACAAAACCAAATCGCTTCCATCGAATATTCAATGACTTTTTTTTCAGGTTTTCGCAAATATACCGATTACATTCCCCGAACGTTACAACGGAAGAAAATTCAGAGGGTGGGATTGCAGCGGCTGTTCGGGCTGTTTCCCTTTAATCTGGTGAAACGGGTGTCGGCTTACGCCACCTGGTGACGCCTCGGGCAATTGCCACTCAGAGCGAAGACCATCCACGCCACCTCATGCGACACCCTCCCACTTGGTTGCGCGTAGCCACCTGACATCGGCCATTTTCCTCGACTTAACCAATTTCCCCACGATTTTCACGACCATTCAGACGGACTTCTGATGATGCTTTGCAATTCCCCGACGATTCCAGGTAGGTTGGTAGACAGCCTAAACAACAAGCGCGCAATCAACGAAACAATGGCATCCCACGACAAGGATGGAGTGAACCTCATGGCGCGAAAAAAAGAAAATACGTCCTAACTTTGTCCGCCCAAATGGCGCCCAAACACGAAACGGTACCCTGTGCATGGGGCACCGCGCGAACCTGATTCTGACAATGCCGCACAAAGGGGTGGTGCCACAAGGTAAACTTTTCAAGGGATACCGAATGGGCTAAGACGTTCTTGCGTGAAGAAATTTTAAAGAGACAAACCGTCTGACAACTATTTTACCGAGTAAAACTTTCTTTCGTTCTTTTTTTTTTTTTGAGGGCAGAGAGTGGGGAGGGGGGGGGGGGTGGTTAAGAATTTTTATGTGAAGGAAAATTTCGTTTTCTTCCAGCCCTGGGACGAAGTTCATGGCCATGACGGTCATTAAAAAAGAGGCGAAATGGGTTAATTACTTAGTTAACTAACCCACGACATACTACCTGCCTAGATCGTACTGAGGTCAAGCTTCGATTCCCCAAATCCCCCCAAAAAAACGAAGGTTTGAAAATAGTTCATTAACCATTTCTTGTTGAATAGCTAACTAATAACTCATTAGACACCTTGAATACCCGAGACAAGGAGCAAAAAGAGGACAACAAACTTTTTGTTCCTAGTCTCGGTTGTACAAGGTGTTCAAAGTTCTCCAGCTTGAATGCATCTTCTCCCTTATATCCCTAACACATTCGGCTCTTCTCTAGTCGCCACAATATCCACTACGAACCTAAATCCTCTTTTTTTTTTTCAATTTTGTGCCGACTCAAAAAGGACACCACGTAGATAAAGGAATTACAGAACTCGAAGAAAAGTTAAAAGAACAAGCGGCAAATGCATATTCTGAATTATGCTCCTACAATGTCTTTGATTTCCACTCCACAGTAGACAGTTCTACAAAAGTCCAAGACTGGTCATCCAAACTCGAGTAGCATCACCTACTCTTGTTTCCGTGGACGACCCCTCTGGCGGACACGCAGCCGATCGGACCAAAAACGAGCACCGACTAAGCAGGAAAATAGTGTTTAAAGACCGACGACTAGTTCGCGCTTTCCTCTTTTCTCTCGCTTCCTCCTCTCCCCCCTTCTACCCTGTCCACCGTTGCCTGTTTTTTTCTCCCCCATAATGAGAAGGATCTTCTGCCCTGCAGAATCTCAAGTCTGGTCGTCGGCCTTTAAGCGAGCGGGAAAAATTCGGGCGATGGTTCACCGAGTCAGTCTTCGCCGGAAGTACGTCACAACCTCATGCCCCTCAGTCATCACTAGAAACATCGAGGACCACCCCTACGCAACTTGGTGAATTTGTATACTTTCACCCCCTACCTATACGGTTTTTATTTATTTTTTTCATTTTTTAAAGTTGTTTCGATAGACTGCAGCGGATGCTACGTACCATCCGAGCCAATAGAGCGCTGCGAACGTATCGCGCGGCCTGCGCGTCACTCTCCCGAAGCCACGTGACACATACAGGGTATTTGATGGACTCTGATGGCTCAATTACACACGTTTGCAAGAAAGGCACCCGCGCGCTGCCATGGTGCGCGATGTTGGCGCCGCGTAACATTTTCGACATGCTGGGGTGCGCCAAGGACATAAAGTCATTGAGGTACGCGATGACAAGATGGCGGCGTCTGCTGTATCGCCGACAGCCAACGTTAGCGAAACACTTCAGGCCTGTTCACATATCCAGCGGAGTGCTACACGCATAGCACTGACGGGAGCCTTCACCAGCTTCGTATCGCATCGTCCAAACTGTCGCTCATAGCAGACGATACGTAGCTGACGACACGTCAGCAGCGCTACATCAGTACTTGGCTGCGTATGAGAACGGGCCTTAACTGTTTCCGAATGCAGAAGGAGGTAACAACCACACAGAATCGTAGCGTGAAATATTGTAGGACACGCAGCCTCTGTTCCAGCAAGTCGTGGAAGCCAGAGCTGCCGCGAGCGCTTTGATACTTTAGATATTTTTTCTAATTTTTTTTTTCCGATTTGTTACTGATTTAGGTATTTTATTTAATTGTGTATGCTCTTTCGCGGTCGAAAGATAACACCTGTAGGTTTTATAATTATTTTTCTAATTTCTTTCCACACTCAGTGTGGTGAATGCTTGAGCAGGAGACGCTTGGCAACATTGCACGACAAGCGGCGAACTTCCTGGCTGGTAAGTAGGTTCTCTTCCCCTCGGCGCGCGGTTCGAGGTTAAGCCGGGATCCCACTTGAAAAAGGTGTATGCAGTGCTGATCTCTCCAGCTAAAAGTGGCGAGTGACCGAGTTGTGGATCGCGCGCCGCGTCTATAATATACTCATCGGAAGCGAGCTACTGCGTTTAGTTCAAAGTTCTGATCACGCGCAGGAGCACTGTGGGCTGTTCAACCTTATTCTGACTCGGAAAGCGTCGTACGGCCCAGTGGACAAAAATGGGAGCGCGAAGAAGGCGGTTACTGAAACGGTCTTTAGCCTGCGCTGCGGTTCATCCCAAGCCGACAGAGAGTCTAGCGATAGATAATTCGCGTTGCTTCCGCGTCTTCTTAGCGACGTTTATCTGAGAAAAAAAAGGAAATGCTTTCTCGTTCGCTAACTGTTGCAACGGCGTACGCGCGAAGCCGGATTGCTCTCCCCACGCGCGTCGGACCGCCTCTTCTAAAGACGAACGCGCGCTCAGACATCATTCTCGCTGCGGAGTCCGACTCGCCCACTCGCGACGGTGACAACACCCCGGGCGTTGTAAACACGATTTATGGCGACTCGGCTAACGTGTCCTACCTTCCGTTCTTTCACAAAAGACACTCTTTATTTTTTTTTTTTTTTCTTTTCTGCCACGTCTTTCTTCCTTCGAATCGGCGCTCCCGTCGCCTGTATACAGTTTTTCCAGGAGGGCGCAGCCGCCCTTGTGAAAATCTTGAACACCGTCACTTCTCGTATGCGGTAAAACATCGTTTGGATCTCTCCACGCCGCTGGAAGGTGTTTACGAAAAAAAAAAAGATGCGTGATATTCACACATTCTCGTTTTGCCTCACCCGTATTTTCTCGCGTATTCCAGGTTGAAAGGTTTTATCCATGTCTGAGTAACGCAAATGTTTCAAAGAAATGTCACGAACAGCTAGAATTGCCGTGAACTATGAAGAGCGGCGGTAATTCGGCACGAAATCATAATAACAGATTTTGACAGACGCCGTTGTGAATCTCCGCAGGGTATAGTGAAGCATTTTAGACCAACTTTCGTGGCGGAAAATATAGGCCAGGAAAAGTGAATCCGAAAGATTTCGGGAGTTTACGAGTGCATACCTGTGAAGCTCTTTTTTTTCTTTTTCTTTTTTCTAATCCTTTTTATCGCAGCGTGCTCCATAGAAGGCCAAACATAAAACTCTCCCACCGGTTCTCCCATATTCAATTTCAAAGCGCGGGCGCGATATCAGACTATCGGCCATTTCCGGTGTCTAAACAGTTTACGCGCGAAAACAAAAAAAAAACTACAAACTTACTCTCGATGATGTCTTTCTGCCTCTCCGGTAGAATCCGACGAGCTGAACCCCTATCGTTCAGCGCAGATGCGTTGCAGCCTACGTGGAAAAAAATAAAAAAAAGAGAATGAGGCGCCAGTAAATGATTTCAAGGCCACCCACCATTTCCACGCACGAGATTCCCTTGGCTGAATGACATGGCGCGCTTTCGCTCGCGCATCGTTGTCAGCAAAAGGCGAGGCTGGGGTTCGATACGCGACGAGAGCGACGATATGCGACTGGGAATCGCGCACGACACGGGGAATCGATCGAACTGCTTCAGGGCCCACTAACGCGTCAGTCGATTTCTATACCAGCAGCGTCTACGGCAGTGCGCCCCGGTGCTTTATGGCTTCGCGCTCGAGATATCAGGACAGGCAGGGCTCGCGTACATCACTATAGCTTCCAACAGTCGGGCTTCTATTGTGAGGCCGCATACTTCGTGCGCGGGAAGCAGATTTTCTCAACGATCGCCCGCTTTATTGTCGTTTCACCGGCTTTGTTGCAGGTCATATTTACGAAAGTAAAATATGCTAGTTTAAAAAAAAAAAGTCGAGTCCTAAAAATGTTTGCAGAATGAAAGAGCAACGAGAGAGCTCAAACCCCAATGTTTTATTTGGCGTCGATGCTTTTAGCGGACTGCGAAGCGCGTCCTTTGAATATCACGTTTAAAAAATCTTCCAATATTTTTCGCGGTTATATGTGCGTCAAGGGCATGCTGCCTAAGTACTTCCACGCGACACGAGTGTGGTCCAAGTCGCGCAAAGTTTAATGTTTGCTTGAAACTGAGCCCCTGCGCAGTAATGCGCACTCTCACATTACAGGGAGCGTGATACAGATGGTGAATGAGTTGAGCTGTGTCACTCTAGAGCTCAGGGGCGTAGCAAACGCGCGGCCCGCGACTTGCAACCTGCGGGGTCGAGCCCCCGGTCCCGTGTCTCATTGCTTCATGACGTGGATGCATTTTCACTTTTTCCCTCGCTTTTCTTTTCCTTTTCATTTCATTTACACCTCTTCACCAGGGTTGTAAAGTACTTCGGTACAAGTAACTGGAAATCGGTATCTAGGTACTTTTGTTGTACCCGAGGTACAAACCCAGGTACTTTCATTTCTCGGCATCTGTATCTGCGTCCTAAAGCTACATTTTCCAGTAACTTGTAACTAAGTGAAGTTACGTTTTACGGGTACCTTTCTATTCACTTCGTCAAAATGGTAGAAACTATAAAATCTTCAGGTATGAAATTGAACACACACCATGTGACGTAATCAACGTTGAGTTGGGTACGACCTAGGAGGCACTGACTTCATCGAACAACGTTTTAGCGAGCGAAGCCCCGCCCATGATGTTTGATCGAACGACACTTTCGTGAATAGCGGTGTTCATTTGAGCGAACGGCGGATTAGCGATCCCTTTGGAGCGACACCAATTTATCGAATCGCTTCGGAACTCCGTTTAGGGAAAATAGCGACCTGCTTCTTTCATCTCAAACCGAAATCGACTTCACCGCGTGTTCGAAGCTCCTCTGACAGCTATATACAAGGGAGGAGATAACTTGAAGGATGTGCGCAGTTCCTGTTGCCTGTATCTTGTCCTGGTGGTGGCTCTCTTCTGACATAAATACATTATAAAATATAATTGAAAATAAATTATAATTACAATCGTAAAGCAATGTAACATCGCGTATATAATACAGCTTCCACCGAATAAACCGGACTTAAATTTTGCATTATCAAAACTGAAAAAGTTACGAAAAAAAAAAGAAAACTTTTCTTTTTTGCGAATAACGAAAAAACAAAAACGAGGAAGCTTGAAGCCTTTCTTTCGCTCGTCGTCGCGAAGGTTAGGCGCCTATGCACTCGACTCATGCGCTTCTTCATGCGGGCGACGTCTTCTGGGCCCGTCGACGTCAGCGCCGGCTCTGAGGGCAAGAACGTCAACAAGCGAGTTTCGGCGGTTTCGGCGTGACATGGTAAACAGTGGAAGCTGTGGCCTCGGTGAACCGACTGGAGCGAGGGGATAAGGCACGTCAGGACTCAACTCCGATGTGCACATCGCATTGACACCAATAAAGAACATTTATCCAACTCGTTCTTGCGTGCATCCTTAGTATGAAAAGCTTTACTTCCAATATATTCTGACAAATTGGGGGAAATAAATAAAGTAAATAAAAAATATAAAAAATAAAAAGTTAATTTTTATCGAACATCGATGGTGGTGATCGAGGAATCTTTGAAGTAACTGTACTTGTACCTAGGTACGTTTTTAAGCGAGTACCTCGGTACCTTTTCGTATGAGTAACTGTAACAGTATCATAGGTACATTTTGAAGTAACTTTTACAACCCTGCTTCCCTTCAATGCGAGATGGGCAACGCCGCGCTCCCGTATGGGGAAAAAAAAAAGAAAATATAAGGCATTGGTAATGACAAAGCCAAGAGACGAAAGACAAGGTGCGTATTACACAGAGCCGGATAAAGCAAGATAAGGAAAGGAAGAGAACGCTGACCTAGGCCCAAAAATAGACGACGAGAAGAAAGGTGTCGCGCGGCCTTCGAGAATGCGTAACCTGAGCAAACCCCGCGCTCGCATTCCCGAGCGACGCGAGACTGTTTTTTCTTCTTTCGCTTCTCTAAGGAACAATCTCGCGGGGATTCTCCTTTCTGGCCGTTCCACGAGTCGGACAAAGGAGAAGGCACGACACGAGTCTCGGGCGGCGGTGTACGCCAAGCACGCGTAAGGAACGACGTGTCGCGGAGAAACGCGAGCATCGGCGCTCAAAGATTCCAAACACACTCGCACCTGCTCAAGCAAAGCCCAGCGACAGCAACGGGGTTTGTTTGGATGGTGTCGCTATACCGTGCGTGGGCTGCATTATGTCTCTGGCAGGATGTGAACTCCAGAGCGTCTCTCTCTCGGGTGCCCGAGCTCCAGCACGCGTCTTTGTTGCCTTCCGTCGTGCTTTGGCTGCGCAGGCGTGCACGGTCGAAGCTCCCGAGACGCGCTCCCCGTGCTTCTCCTTCTGTCAGTGACCGTGCATACCGTTCCAGATACGGGACGCTGCCATTATCGGTGTTCGTTCGTATCGCGCGAGCTTTGTCGCTTAACGTGGCGACGAAGGTGCGCGTGCTAAGCTGTGAAGATCGCACGCTGGTCCGTGATTTTGTAAACATTGGAACAGTGTATAGTCACGTCTATAATATTTTTTTTTTCTCGTTTAATCACCCTCTCAATCAATCACACACACGCATGCATACACCAGACTTGGACGTAGTTCAACTATTCTACTCAAACTACTGTAGTTTAACTACTTTTCCGAGTAACTTGGTAACTTTCAATTACAACTTTATTTGGGTAATTAGTAGTTTACTTTAACTACATTTTTCAGGTAACTTCTACTCAAATTACTAACTACTTTCGAAATCGCCGGCAGATGAAGCGGCCTTCTCGAACAAGGGGCCCCCTCGCAGCCGTAGAAAATGCATCACAAGCGTCCTTGGGCCAAGGCGGCGATGAGCAGCCAAAACATAACACCGACGCGCACGAACGCAGGAAGACATGCTTAACAAGCCTTGGTCGGGTATTGACCTAATCCGGTAATGCACGCAGGCGCCGCGCCTTCAGCTGCAACCGTGCAAGCAAAGACGGGGGCACTCCGAAGGTTGTTGTTTTCATGTTGCCTGCCCTTTGTGAGTTCTGACTCAGGCGGTTTGGGGGTTCTACAGGAGGCGCCACTGGCATGACCTCGCAGCTGGGCGCCTGTTCCCATCGTCGCCTCGTCGTCAGCGAATACTCGCTTGCACAGCCGGACTCCACCGCACAGAAACGCAGACACGGATAATCCGCTCATGGGAGCACATTCCCGCTTCCAGCTGCAACTGTACCAGCGTCAATGCTTGTTCACGTAATCCTTCGAGCCCTTCCGACCTTCCACGACAGGGAGACCTCCTCTTTGTTGAAAACGATTTACTTGTCAGGTGTGTCAGGCGCGTCAGGACCGTAGTCGCCGGCGAGGGTTGTGAGTCACCCTTGGGAGTTCCTTTTATTGGACCCGGCGTCAGCGGCGAAGTATACTTCGTTTTATCTTCTGTTAAATAAAAAAAAAAAAAAACTTTTTTTTTTTCGGTAGCGTAGCACTAGCACTGCAACGATACGCGCAGTCGTCCGGATGATCTCATCGTCGTGGCGTGAGACTTGAACCCTTGACGGTCAGGTGCACCCGTTCAGCGTACTCTCCGAACGTCGTGGGAATAAAGAGGGGCCAGTCATAACAATCTCAACTTGCTGAAGAAAAAAGACAAAAGGAGGAGAGTTTGTCATACAACCCCCCAAACGAGGCAAACCTCACATGTTTCGTCATGGACACCTAAGTTGCCAACACTCGCTTACCCGACTGTGCACAGCCTGTTTCTCAAACTCAACGCTGGAACGTCTTTTTAGCTGAGCTGGGGACGTCGTTAGGAGGAAAAGACGAAAACTCTCCTATCAATAACTTTGAAAGTAAATTGCTTCTGCGAGCGAATAAACTATTTTGGTGAAAACGCAAGTCATAAAATGACTGCATTTATTTCAGGCTCGCAGGGTTTTTCACGAATCAAAACTGCTGTTCATTTTGCTACAAAGAAAATATAAAAAAGTAACTTCGAAAGTAACTTCAAAGTAACTCGCTACTTTTTTACAGTAGTTAGTAGTTTACTCAATTACTATTACAAATGTGTAATTTCTACTCTACTCCAATTACTTTTGGCGTCGATACTCAGTAACTTAACTTAACTACCTTTTTTGAGTAATTTGTACATGTCTGGCATACACACACACTCGAACACACACACACGTAGACTTTTAGATAAACCATACGTGAGGAATTTACCATCCAAGTAGGCGGAGCATTATCAGTGGCAAATGGCCGTCTCCCCATCCCGACAGTCCCTCTGCCAGTTTTGAAGTTAAGTTAATTTCTTTCGGACCAGCCGAAAGGGGAACAGAGACTAAAGGCAAAAAAAATGCCTGACGAAGGTCTCTCTGCCTTTTGCAGTTCGTACATACGGTACACAGTATAAACACCTCGTACAGCTGTATACATCAGCGATTCAAAACAATGTCGTGACTTTGTATTGTGTCATCAAAAGAGGATCACCGGTAGTAATATAAATTATGAAAGATACTATTCCATACGTTCAGAGACAAAACCATCAATTTATACGTGTATAAAAATGGCTATAAAACAGTGTCACTGCCCACCAAGAGTGTCCTCAGCTCTTTCTTAAATTTAGAAAAGCAGTTATTAAAATCCACGAAGGTTCCAAATAAATTTAATAACTTCGTCACCTGATAATCTTTAGTTCGCTTTCCGTAATTTCTGCGATTCTGTAGAGGTCGTTTTAAAGGAATGCTGAACCGAAATCTGGATTACACGAAACACGCGGCAAAAGCGTGCAACGGGATGCTACAAACACCAAAACATCACTTATTCAGCGATATCTCGAATGGATGACCTATTTTTCAAAAAAATAAGGCGCATTTGACAGAAATATTGACGTCATGTTTCTCCGAGAAGGAGAGGGAACGGCCTCGCGTCTTCTCCGCCTCGCCGCCTTGAGGGAGCGAAGCGAAGAGAGGAGGAAACGAGATATCTCTACGTCACGCGCCTCGTCGGCCTCGTTCAATCTCGACCTCTTATTCCAAAAATACGGCCGTCCATTCGCGATATCGCCTTACGAGTAATGTTGTAGGGATTGTAGCGTCCCGCCTAAATCTCCTCCATTTTTTGTTTTAATCCAAATGTTGGTTCACTATCCCTTTAAGGAGTGACGAAAGGTGCATCTATGCGCTACGTCACTTGTAGGTGTATCATAAAATTTCTCAGTTTGGGTTTGTTGCATCAGCTTAAAATCATAAATTTGGTTAGCCTTGAGTATACCGTGTTTTCAAAAAAGTGGCTCAGTGGGAAGGTCTTGTTCATTTCCCGTGTAACTCAAATATCCGAAAAAAATGTCTGTGTAATTTAAGTCTGATTGTTGTATGTGAGCGTTGTTGTACCCCATAATAATATACAGTAGAATAACTGATTAAAAATGAGAGTAATATTTTTTTTTTAGCCATGTAGGGATTATACTCTGTTTCATACTTAGCGTGCAACGCTGTCAAAGCTACTGGCGCGAGCTTGGGGCTTGATATGATCATTTGCACGCGTTCTCGCGCAAACAAAACAATATATGAAGCCACGCGCTCGCGCCAGTAGCTTTGACAGCGTTGCACGCTAAGTATGAAACAGAGTATAGGTTTGGCCGGACTTTCAGTGCAGGCGTCGAAAGACCGCAGGAACAAATCAGAATGATGAAGAAGCGTCTCTGGGTACATCACACGGTGTGGGTGAATGGAATCTCGACTGTATAAGCGTTCCCGCTCGAGCAGCCGAGATGCATGCGAAGGCCATGCAGATGCTCGCGCTAAAGCCTTCGCTCCACTACCGCTTGGACGTGACGAGAAGTGGCGCGTGCGCGTGGGAAACTGTGATACCAATGGTCTCCCGCACGGATAGGCGCCGCGCCAACGTCGTGAAGCTCCGTTCCGCACCGTCACCCTCGAAGGGGCGAATGCTCCGCAGTAAGTGACACTGTCATCATCATCATCATCGGCTACCCTTCTTTGTGCTTTCGGGTGACAAACGCTTTTGAAATGTACGAAGCTGTTATTGACCCCCCCCCCCCCCATAAGCGATGACGTCACAACATGGCGCTGTACTCTAAACAAACCGTTGCTAGGGCCGTTGTTACGGACAAATGCATCGGGGCTCGACATGAGGTTAGATTTCGCCCGACAAAAAGTAAATAATTTGTGTAAGCATTATGTCTTCTCAATAGCTAATCAATACTAATTTCTATCCTCTCAGTGCCACAAAATGATGATAAAAGCGGGTAATAAAGTTTCACAACCTGTCTTGTCTTGTTAGCAGACGGCACAATGACTTCGCAGCAAGGTTCAGTGGTTCTTTCTGAGTAAGTACGCGATTACGCTAAATTAGGTTGGTGAAGAGCGACGAAAATTCTATAGAGAGTATTCACTGGCGACCATAGCAGTGTGCGCGATTGCTGAGCGCGGGCTGACGGCGAGCGTCCACAGTTCCTCTGCACCGCGCATTCCACACCATCAAGATTGCCGGTTTTCGCGGCCTATTAATCTGAGCTTGTTCTGAGCATGCACTCAAAACTAGAGCACTGCACGGGCCGGTATTTCTAGGCCCGGCCCGACCCGGCCCGGTAGAGGCAAGGACCGGGCCCGGCCCGAGCCCGACAGAATCTTTAATTTCAAGGCCCGGCCCGACCCGGCCCGGAAGAGACACTGCCCGGGCCCGGCCCGGGCCCGGCAGAATTTTTAGACAGAAGCTTGAGCCCGGCACGAGCCCGACAAACTATTTTTTAGATATAAGCCAGAGCCCGGCGCGAGCCTGACAGATTGTATAAATGAGCCCGAAAACGTTTTCAGGCTTTACCCTAAGAACTGTTTAAAGGAGCTGTGCAACGATATTCAAATTGGAATGTTTTTCACTTTACACGAGCTTACTGGCACAAGTGGGACTCAAGGATACTCGCATGCAATGCCACTGGCCAAGAAACTCCTTTGTTGCGGTGTAATTTCAAGGACAAAAGCGATCATTTTCATTCAATCTCTCCCTTGCAAAATTCGATGACGTAACGCGGGGATCGCAGTACACCCGTATGACGATATTTGAATGCGGTTCATAGATTGGACCCGAGCATTGCGTGCGCACTCGATTTAGGCTCGTGATAATTGATAGCTCGAGAAGCATTCGAGTAGTGGCCCGTGTCCAATCGCTGCAACGACGACAATAGCCGAGCCATAACAATGTCTGGAACTCAGCGCGTGTCCTGTGCTTTGCCAACCCCAGCGCGTGGCTATGATCAACATTGGCGGCATATAATCGGCTCCAGATCACGTGGCCGCTTGTTCTGGCTGCGAGTTGAGGGCGTGAACGCTGCTCGTTGTTTTTTAATTTTTTTCTGGGACTTCTAATGCGTCGGGTGAAAAACGAAGGCGTGTTTCATAGGTCATTAACGTCAGGGATCCGTTCTAAGCGGTATTTGCGCAAAGTAAAAAAATTGTTGCATAGCCCCTTTAAGCATAAGCGAACATTTTTTATTAATTTTTTTTTTTTTAACTTGGACAGATTTTTTTTTTGACACGATAAACATTTTGGCTTAGACGAGTTTTTTTTTTTTCTTTTAGAATATGAGAAAGATATACAGTTCGCAAGTGATTTTGAGAAAAACAGAGAGGTCCATCTTTCATTTAAGCATTTTTCGAAGACATTTTGGACTTTTCATTGTTCATTTTGTTTCACAGAGAACTTTCCTTTCTACGTGTCTTTGTGAAGAAACAATCACAATCAATCTAGTGCGTCTTCAAAAGACTGTTTAAGCATAAGATTATATATAGTTACCTTACCTTTGCCGGTATAGTAAAGCTCCCTCCACAAAGTACCAAATCAAGCTCACGTTTTTTTCGTCTTCTTTTTTTTTTTGAAAAGCAGTGGAAAAAGGCGTTCATGTCGTACCCTGCGACTGTTGTGCCCTCGTTGTCTTGACAGCACTTTCCCACTATGCTGGTGGAATCCATACGTTTCCTTTTATCCACGTGAAAGCATTCGAAGCGCATGACGTCTTTTTTTTTTCTTTTAGAATATGAGAAAGATATACAGTTCGCAAGTGATTTTGAGAAAAACAGAGAGGTCCATCTTTCATTTAAGCATTTTTCGAAGACATTTTGGACTTTTCATTGTTCATTTTGTTTCACAGAGAACTTTCCTTTCTACGTGTCTTTGTGAAGAAACAATCACAATCAATCTAGTGCGTCTTCAAAAGACTGTTTAAGCATAAGATTATATATAGTTACCTTACCTTTGCCGGTATAGTAAAGCTCCCTCCACAAAGTACCAAATCAAGCTCACGTTTTTTTCGTCTTCTTTTTTTTTTTGAAAAGCAGTGGAAAAAGGCGTTCATGTCGTACCCTGCGACTGTTGTGCCCTCGTTGTCTTGACAGCACTTTCCCACTATGCTGGTGGAATCCATACGTTTCCTTTTATCCACGTGAAAGCATTCCAAGTGCATGACGTCTTTTTTTTTTCTTTTAGAATATGAGAAAGATATACAGTTCGCAAGTGATTTTGAGAAAAACAGAGAGGTCCATCTTTCATTTAAGCATTTTTCGAAGACATTTTGGACTTTTCATTGTTCATTTTGTTTCACAGAGAACTTTCCTTTCTACGTGTCTTTGTGAAGAAACAATCACAATCAATCTAGTGCGTCTTCAAAAGACTGTTTAAGCATAAGATTATATATAGTTACCTTACCTTTGCCGGTATAGTAAAGCTCCCTCCACAAAGTACCAAATCAAGCTCACGTTTTTTTCGTCTTCTTTTTTTTTTTGAAAAGCAGTGGAAAAAGGCGTTCATGTCGTACCCTGCGACTGTTGTGCCCTCGTTGTCTTGACAGCACTTTCCCACTATGCTGGTGGAATCCATACGTTTCCTTTTATCCACGTGAAAGCATTCCAAGTGCATGACGTCTTTTTTTTTTCTTTTAGAATATGAGAAAGATATACAGTTCGCAAGTGATTTTGAGAAAAACAGAGAGGTCCATCTTTCATTTAAGCATTTTTCGAAGACATTTTGGACTTTTCATTGTTCATTTTGTTTCACAGAGAACTTTCCTTTCTACGTGTCTTTGTGAAGAAACAATCACAATCAATCTAGTGCGTCTTCAAAAGACTGTTTAAGCATAAGATTATATATAGTTACCTTACCTTTGCCGGTATAGTAAAGCTCCCTCCACAAAGTACCAAATCAAGCTCACGTTTTTTTCGTCTTCTTTTTTTTTTTTGAAAAGCAGTGGAAAAAGGCGTTCATGTCGTACCCTGCGACTGTTGTGCCCTCGTTGTCTTGACAGCACTTTCCCACTATGCTGGTGGAATCCATACGTTTCCTTTTATCCACGTGAAAGCATTCCAAGTGCATGACGTCTTTTTTTTTTCTTTTAGAATATGAGAAAGATATACAGTTCGCAAGTGATTTCGAGAAAAACAGAGAGGTCCATCTTTCATTTAAGCATTTTTCGAAGACATTTTGGACTTTTCATTGTTCATTTTGTTTCACAGAGAACTTTCCTTTCTACGTGTCTTTGTGAAGAAACAATCACAATCAATCTAGTGCGTCTTCAAAAGACTGTTTAAGCATAAGATTATATATAGTTACCTTACCTTTGCCGGTATAGTAAAGCTCCCTCCACAAAGTACCAAATCAAGCTCACGTTTTTTTCGTCTTCTTTTTTTTTTTTTTGAAAAGCAGTGGAAAAAGGCGTTCATGTCGTACCCTGCGACTGTTGTGCCCTCGTTGTCTTGACAGCACTTTCCCACTATGCTGGTGGAATCCATACGTTTCCTTTTATCCACGTGAAAGCATTCCAAGTGCATGACGTCTTTTTTTTTTTAACTGCGCCGTAGTGATTTCGCATTTCGTTTGTTTGTTTTCATTGAACTTAAAACATCAATGAGCACACTTTTTGTTATCAACTATTTAGAATTTCCGGCACACGACTGCCCAGCCACGGCCTGGGCCGACCCGTGCCGGCAAGGCCCGAAAATCTTTTTGTTTAAGCCCGAGCCCGGTCCGGGCCCGAGAAAATGTGTGCTACCGGCCCGAGCCCGGCCCGCGGGCCGGGCCGTTCTCGGGCCTTCGGGCTGGCCCGGGCCCGTGCAGTGCTCTACTCAAATATCGCTCCCCGTGAATACCTCTATTCTCGGGGTCAACTTTCTGTGGGATTCTGGAAGTGAAGAGTGCCTGCGCCTCTCGTGCACAGCTTTGCTCGACGCTCGAGGAGTGCGAGCGCACGAACGCCTGCTTGTGGAGGCTTCCTCAATGTTTGAGAAGGGTGAAAACACTTCGAAGCCGATTCACGCACAACGACGACGTGGAGTGTATCAACGTCGAAGTGCGGGCCAGCACACGTTTAAATGAGTTCTAACGGCATAGAAGTTGCTTCATGAACATTTGTGTGAGCAAAGGAACTGTCCGTAACAGATGGATAACTTACTTGATGTTTTTATCAAACAAAAAAATCAGCAGGATTTTTTCTCAGTGTGATGGTTACAATCAGGTACGAAAAGCAGACCTATCACCGAGACTGAAAAACGAAGTTTGTGACCTCGGACCGGTCATATTAGAGTCACAATAATTGATCTTCCATTACAATGCACGTCGACTGTAAAATCAGAAAGAGGGCCTGACGCTGGTTTGATATCCTGTCCTAAACGGATATATGCTTCTCTCGCCGTGTTTTTAGCTCGATAAGTGCGATGATTTTCGTCAGACAGTGTCCCGTATCGAACGCAAGTGCAATTCGCAAGTACAATCAAGTACGTTTAAAATCCCAGTATGCAAAAGTAATAAAAAAAGCGTATCTGCACGCGCGACGCATTTACAGTACTTTCACCTCCATTCATCGAATCACAGACAAAAAAATTAAAGCCGTTTACAACTCCTTGTAACGCCGAATTAGAGCGCAGCTCTTGAGGAGGAGGAGGGGAAGCTACGTAGAGGGAGCCATGCCCCTCCTCCTCTTCTGCTCGCCCTCATTTAGGGAAAAATTTTCCGCTAAATTTAGCGTAAAAAATTCCCCGCTAAATTTAGCGGGAAAATTTTTACGCTAGATTTAGCGGGGAAAATTTTCCGCTAGATTTAGCGGGGAAAAGTTTCCGCTAAATTTAGCGGGGAAATTTACCCATCATGCACAGCGCGGTTACGCCGACGCCGACGGCGACGCCGACGGCGCTCAAGCCGGAAACGGGCGCCTAAGAGCTGCGCTCTGAAAAGACTCGCCGCGTTTTACTCCATTTTAAAGCCCAGAGCTAATCATGCGAGTTTTTCGTCCAAAACTTACAGCTCAACTCAAAGCGGTAATTAGCAGGCGACGTGTGCCTAATGCGCCAGCAACGCCACCGCCACCACACGTCGGACACGGTCTCAAAGTATTTCGGGCGCTCTCCTGTCGTGTAAGGTCTACGGGAAGTTCCACGGCTAAGGTGATCTCGTAACGCTGGGCGGCGAGACATCATCCGCCATTTTCTAAACTTCTTCCGGTAGAAGAGCCCGTGCGACGGAATTATGTACAAATGTTTCTCACTTTACACAAGCCAGCTGGTACTAGCCAAACCCAAGTACACTCGAACGCGACGCCACTGACCAAGGAGATTCTTTGCCGCCGCCTAACTCTAAGAATAAAAAACGACGTTTTATTTCAGTCTCTCCTCCTTTTTAAAACTTTATGACTAAGTTGCGGGGATGGCATTGTCGTCGATGTAAACAATGCGATCCACAGGATTGTGCCATTAATCTTGGCGGTGCCCGCGATGGCGATATTTAAATGCGGCTCATGGAGTGTAGACGAACACTGCGTGATCATTCGATTTGGGCGTGAGACAATAAACGCCTCGACAAGCATTCCGGTGGCGGGTCGGGCCTAATCGCTGCGATGACGGGAATTAGCGAACATTTACAATCATTGGAATTCAGCGCATGCCGCGTTCTTTGCCAAACCCGTCACGTGACTACGTAAACAATGGCGGCATCTAATCGGGCTCCAGATCACGTGACCGCTCCTTCTGCCTGCGAGTTGAGGGAGTGAACGCTGCTCGTTTTTCGAAAATTTTCCCTTCAACTGTTTTTCCGTAAAGATAAAAAAAAAAAAAACTAGAGCGTATTTTATGGGTGTGGAGAAATGCCTCTAGGCGGTATTTACTGGTAGTAGAAAAATCGTCGCATCGCCCCCTTTAAAGCATCCAGAATTAAAGTGACGCCATCGACGAGGGCTACAATTCCACCAACAGCGATGCTTCCTCGCTAATGGATGCAACTCGGCGCCAAGCGGGGAGGCACTGCGCAGTTGGTTGAGTTGTAAACCGTCTTTCTGTTTACGCGTACGCATTCCCGACGGCGCAAGAGAGGGTCTTGAGAAAGCACAGACGCCTGCGGCCACCGCCGGCACACCCGATAAACAGATGGGGCGACTGTTCAGGACTGTCTGCGCCCCTCTCGACCTCCCCAAAAACATAAAAAAAACGAAGCTTCTAAAATCAATACGCGCGGTGGCCGGGGAAAATGCTGCGCTTGCAACCCCGGGGCTCCAACGGCCATGCCACAACCAAATAAAGCGACGTCTTCTGCGCTGAACTCTCGGCGCCTTCATATCGATACAACGTCGCCAGTTGCTATACCAACACTGACTGACGCGGGTACATAAGAGGTGTTGAAATTGCTTATAAGTTATATTAAACGCAACTGGACATCCCGCGATCAATTGACCTTTTTTTTTTCAGATAAAGACGACAAAAAGCTGCGAAAGTTCGAAGTGTGATTGGCGCCCGAAGGGGGAATTGCGCAACCTCTCTTTCCTCCTCCTACTCGACTACGGAGGAGGAAAGAGAAAGTATAGCGCAACGCCTCTTCGGGACGCCAACCGTACGTAGTTCGAGCTTCCCCCGCGGCATGATGAAGGACTGCTGTCGCCAAATGTCGTAAGGTAACGTCATGTTCTCAAACTTCCGCACTGTCTCCACCGCTATAGCGTCACGTTCTCGCTGAGTTTCGGCTTTCTGCGCAGGCACGCAAACGCAGACATGTAGTCCGGCGTCAAACCCCCGGGAATCGTGTATCGGTGCGCCGAAGAGAGTTCCAATGAGAAGAAGCAATATGACCGCTCACGTACGTTATTGGAACAACCTATGAAAAGAACGAATCATCAGCTTCTTCGAGCATGCTGAATCATCCATTGTTAACGTATCTTGCATAACATTTCGCGGAGCAACATGTGGTAACGCGGCTTGCCTGTCGCAACGGTCGACGGGCGGACGGGCGCGGACTCGAGAGCCGAACGGCTCATCGTCAACGGACATGCGCGGGAGGACTGCGAACCGCAGCGTTCGACTTGGCCCGCGCTTTACGAAAACGAAGCACCGAGTAGGAGGTACTAGCACGTAACTAGATAATTCCCGTAGCCGCGAAGAGAGCTCTTGTTTAGTCATTCTAGTTGCTTGTGTAGCAGTCAAAGAAGAAAGAATAAGAGTGCCTCATTTCACTGCCGTGACAGTTTTGAAGCAGCAGCTCTTTGTTCCTTGGAAGCAGCGAGCGCCGCGCTCCTGACAGTTAGTAAAAGTGTTCGGGTATCTGCGTTTTCTTCTTCGTGTGTATTTTTCTGTATACCGGAGCTGTTAAGGGCTAGTTTCCCCAGGATCGTGTCCGGTACCAAACAAATGTCGACACCCGTGGTCGACACGACACTCTGGTTGCCGCGGTTGCTCATAGATGGCGGTAGCTGTTTAGAGTGTTGTGTTTGCCGGTTGTCTGCTTGCCGCCGTCACTCATAATCGCAGCAACCTTTCCAGCTTCGGCAACCAGACAACTGGTTGCTGCCGTCGCTCATAGATGGCGGCAACATTTCTTCGGAGGAAGAAGCGCGGGAACGGAACGAGCGGCGATGTGCGCAGCAGCGCGAATGGTTCCGCAACCGCCGCGAAGCCGCTATCGCCTAAAGTTCCACTGCGTAGAGTGCTTCAGATTCCCTTGCGAAAGAAGAGCAGATCGCTCGTCTGGGAAGCCACCGCCGAGAACAGAAGCTACAGCTCCGCTGCCCTTCCTTCTTCACCAAAACAGAAAGGCCGAATTTTGTTTTTCGTGTTTGCATCGTTTTTACAAATAACGGTATCTTACGCGTGTAGGCAAAGCAAATGCTTCTAGCGTGGATATCTTGGAGTAAAACAGGAATCAACGCCCCGTGCGGTGCGGTCTTCTCCGATTTCACATAATGAGAAGGTGAATCATTTTATTTTAATGTGAAAGTGCCATTACTCTCGCTCTCAAGCTTGATGAGTGCGAATAACGAAAGCTGGAAGCGCAATTGGGGAATCAATCTTGTGTCTACATTCGTGTCTCGTTAGGATGGAGTTGTTCATAATAATGAGTCCCCCCAAAGTTCTGCATAATGTGAGTTGTGCATAATAACGAGTGGAACTTGCATTAATTTATACCCAGTTTTTCACTCGATAATTTTGTCGATGTAGCCGGCTATTCGTATTAACGGGGTTCATACTTACGAGACATGACTGTATTCTTCAACAGTGAAATGCTATATCTACTGGTATACCGTAGCTGCATAATTACTGCGCTGAAATTAGTTGTTTTAATGTGCTAATCGTTCATATAAGCTAACGTTTTTTTTTTGTGATCTGCTTAGTGTATGATGTGCAGTACTCGAAGTACTCGCTCATTATTGTATGTTTTATGTAATTATCATAACGCCTTATCATATCTTAGTATAGCTAGTGTAATTTAATATTTCTGAGTGTCCCACAAAGTGTTTGTACGCAGTGCTTGCTTTCGGTAGCAACTGTGATTACTCAGTGAATGGACAATATATATTTTTAAGGGCAATGTAGTAGCGGGCACTGCTAAACGGCTGCCAATGTCTTTTTTTTTATTCTCAGTTCATAAAGTAAAACAAAAATAAATCTATTGGATTGTACCGTTCAGGGTGGATGGAAACGTAAGAGGTTTTGCCAAACGTTCCAGACGGTGATACCGAGTCGCCACTTTCTTCGAAAAATATCGCAGTCCTTTGATAGGTTCTAAGTTCACTTCAGCCAAAATATATTTTCTGGAAAAAAAATTCTTGATCAAAATTCCGCATTTAGTTAAGCCAAGATAAAAATGTACGAAAAATTGAAGTGTTTAAAATAGGACAGCTCAGTCATTTCTAAACATTCTGCAGGAATGGCTCTCTCGTGTAATGCCAGAATTCATAAAAATTAACGTGTTTCTTATTTTATTTTAGTCAACAAACACAAAGTGACACCCGCTCAGTATTTAAAAAATAAAGCACTCGACCTTGAAGATATTGTTTCAAACCTATTTGGGCTGGACTGTTGCTATAGTTTATTGTTCAAATTATTTGAGAACGATAAATCAAACATTTTTCCCAGAAATAATTGTAGAAGTTAAAGGGACCATGAAACGATTTTGAAATCGAACTTCATCCACTGCACGTCGTAAAAGGTGTGAAAAGAAACCCAAAAACAAAAAAATAGAGAGCAAAAAAATATTCTTCGCTATAGAACTTTAAAAAAAAAAAACGGACTCCTTTGGACCTTCTTTCCTTCGAAAGCTCTCTGCCTTTTCACTGCGATGCATCCGCGGAATCGCAGCACGTCAGTTGAATCCACGTCGCCTATTGGGTAAGAGCCTACCTCACCAGCACCGGGATCATAAACAATAAATAGCCGGCGAATGTTTCCTAAAAGATTTGTTAAATAACATTCAGATCCACATATTGTAGCATAATCAGAGATGTGCCGAAAATTGCGGAATTTGATAATGCTCAGAGCCAAGCGCCATCTATCGTGTGGTAAACGAAGCAAGGGAAAGACCAGACTGCACCTGCGCAGTGAACCCACGAGCGTCGTCTGCTGAACGGGGTACGCCACCCACCGTCGACCGTCGAACAATTCGTGACGGAGGCCACGAATATCGAACGTGCTCTCCAGGCACGAGCCTCCCACTACCAGAGACTACCTCGCGTCGTTGCATCAGCGTCGTCAAGCTCCTACTTGGGCTCCACTACATCGGACTTACGCGAGATCATCCGAGACGTCGTCCGAGAAGAGCTCCGAAAGCTGCTCCCCGCTGCTGAGCGCCCGGCATCGCTGTCAGTCGCCGAGATTGTGCGCGACGAGGTTCAGCGGGCCCTGCAGCCTGAAGCTCCCGTCGAGGTGCCAGCCCCCGAGGAACCGAGGCTGACCTACGCCGCCATGGCCAGACGACCGCCGCAAGCTTCCCGCCAAGCTACGGTGCCCCACGACGTGAACCTCCAGCGCCACAGTACTTCCAACGTCGCGAAGAACGGCAGTACGTGCGCCCGGAAAAACCAGCACCCAGGAAAACCGATGTGTGGCGAACGGCCGACCGACGCCCGCTTTGTTTCCATTGCGGGGAAGCCGACCATGTCTACCGCCGTTGCCCATACCGACAACTGGGGCTACGCGGCTTCCACCCCGACGACCCGCGACCACGCTACGGCGAGCGACCTCGGGACATCAATGAATACCTCCGCCGTTCACCATCCCCGGGGCCGTCTCCCCGCCGCGGTTTCCGATCGCCGTCACCACAACGCCCTGCATCGCCTCATCGTAGGTCCCGCCGAGAAAGCCTGTCCCCCCTGCCTCGCCGGGAAAACTGAGTGCGGCAATACCGGGAGGTGGTATTGCCGATGACGAACGGCGCCAATATCCTCCACAAACGTCGGAGGGCTCTCACACTAGCGACAAGACGGATAGGAACGACGGTTCTGCGACGGTGTCGAATAACCTTGACGTTACCATCGACGGCCACGACGCGAAGGCACTCGTCGACGCCGGAGCAGACTATTCCGATTTAAGTGGGAAGCTCTCTCGCCGCCTTCGGAAAGTAATGACGCCGTGGAATGGCCCGAAAATACGAACCGCCGGCGGACATCTCATCACACCAGTGGGAAGGTGTACTGCGCGCGTGGACATCCACGGAGAGACCTGTCCCGTGAAATTCGTCGTCCTCAAGGACTGTTCGAGAGACATCATCCTTGGCATGGACTTCCTCTGTGAGTACGGTGCCGTGATCGACCTTGGAGAAAACAGGTTGACGCTGCGAAAGCCCGTTCTACCTCCGGAAGGATCCAAAACGTCGCCAGCAGCCGTCCGAGTCATTGCGGACCACGTGAACCTGCCGCCACGGTCGAGTGTTCTTGTCCCCGTCGTGACCGATGCAGTTGCCAGCGGGAACGTCCTTCTGGAAGGCAACGTCCAACTGCTTCTCGGAAGAGGTATAGGCGTCGCAAGGGGCGTAACGGAGCTGCAGGATGGACGTGCTGTGGTCCTCGTGACGAACTTTCGACCGGAGGCGCAGCACCTCACGAAAGGTGTCGCTGTAGGACACGTCGAGGAACTCCGGGGCGACGCCGAAATCGCCGCGATCTCCAACGAGCCCTCGCCATGTAAGCCGTGCAGTACACCGCCGCCGCAGCTCGACGTTAACCCCAAGCTCAGTGCCACGGAACGACGACAGCTCGGAGACCTCCTCGCCGAGTTCGGCGACTGCTTTGCGACGACGTCGAGGGTGCGCCAGACAACAGTTGCGAAACACCGCATCGTTACCAACGAGGATGCGCTCCCTGTGCATCGGCCGCCGTACCGGGTCTCCCCAAAGGAACGAGAGGCCATTCAGGACCAGGTACAAGAGATGCTCAACGACGACATCATTCAGCCTTCGAGCAGCCTGTGGGCCTCTCCAGTCGTACTGGTAAAGAAGAAGGACGGAACGCTTCGATTCTGCGTTGACTACCGGCGGCTCAACGCGGTCACGAAGAAAGACGTGTATCCGCTCCCCCGCATCGACGACACGCTGGACCGGCTACGCCACTCCCGATACTTTTCGTCGATGGACCTTAAGAGTGGCTACTGGCAGATCGAAGTCGACGAACGGGACCGAGAAAAGACTGCCTTCGTCACGCCCGACGGATTGTATGAGTTCAAGGTAATGCCCTTCGGACTGTGCACGGCGCCGGCAACGTTCCAACGTGTCATGGACACCGTCCTGGCAGGCCTCAAGTGGCAGAGTTGTCTCGTTTACCTCGACAACGTCGTGGTATTCTCGGCCAACTTCGAAGAGCATTTGCGACGACTTCGGGCAGTTTTTGAGGCAATCAGGACCGCAGGACTCACCCTCAAGCCGACGAAGTGCCGGTTTGCCTATGGCGAACTGAAGTTCCTGGGCCACGTTGTGAGCAACGAAGGTGTAAGTCCTGACCCTGAGAAAACTCGCGCCGTAGCGGCCTTTCCACCGCCCACCGACAAAAAGGCCGTCCGACGATTCCTTGGACTTTGCGCATACTGCCGGCGATTCGTTCAGGATTTCGCCAAGCTTTCTGCGCCGCTCACGCACCTTACGAAAGACGCCATGAACTTCGAATGGGGTGAAGAACAACAACAGGCATTCGATGAACTAAAGCGACGGCTCCAGTCACCACCGATTCTCGGCCACTTCGACCAATCAGCCGAAACGGAAGTTCACACGGACGCCAGTAATACAGGACTCGGAGCGGTACTGGTCCAACGACAAGACGGTGCGGAGCGCGTGATCACATACGCTAGCCGGACGCTGTCGAGCGCGGAACGCAATTACTCGACGACCGAAAAAGAATGCCTGGCCGTCGTCTGGGCCATCACGAAATTCCGCCCGTACTTGTACGGGAGTCCATTTCGGGTGGTCACCGACCACCACGCGCTGTGTTGGTTAGCGAGCCTGAAGGACCCATCGGGACGCCTCGCTCGGTGGAGCCTACGACTGCAAGAGTACGACGTGACCGTGGTCTACAAGTCAGGCCAAAAACACAGCGACGCCGACTGTCTGTCGAGAGCCCCTGTCGAGTCAGCTACCGGCTGTGCGAAAGACGACGGCGACGACGACGATCACTTTCTTGGCGCGGTGAGCATTCACGGTATGGCAGCGCTCCAGCGGGACGATCCTGAGTTGCGTGCACTGATCGACCACTTGGAGGGACGAGGGGGTATGATTCCCCGAGCCTTCTCACGTGACCTGCCAAGAGTCGCCGTCCGGAGAGGGATCCTCTATAAAGAGAACTTCGGGGACAACAACTCGACGTGGCTCCTGGTGATTCCTGCAAGTCTTCGAGAAGAGATCTTCCAAGCCTGCCACGACGACCCAACATCTGGTCACCTTGGCTACAGTAGGACTCTTGCACGGATCCGAGAAAAATACTACTGGCCCAAGCTCCCGAAGACTGTCCACCTCTACGTCCGTTCGTGCCACGAATGCCAACGACGCAAGAAACCACCGACGAAGCCGGCAGGTCTCCTGCAACCGATCGCGCCCCCGACGGCACCATTCCAGCAGATTGGAATGGATCTTCTCGGACCTTTTCCGCCGTCGACGCAGGGAAACCGTTGGATAATCGTGGCAACTGATTATCTCACCAGGTACGCCGAGACAAAAGCACTCCCGTCGGGGACCGCCGTGGAAGTAGCCAAGTTCTTCGTGGAGTCTATCGTCCTCCGACATGGCGCTCCCCAAGTCCTGATTACGGACCGAGGCTCGTCGTTCATGGCGCAACTGACACAAGAGATACTCCGCCTGAGCCACACCGACCACCGCCGAACCACGGCATACCACCCGCAGACCAACGGACTGACGGAGCGGCTAAACAAGACCATCGCCGATATGATCTCGATGTACGTAGACGTGGAACACAAGACGTGGGATGAAGTGTTGCCCTACTTCACGTTTGCGTACAACACGGCGATTCAAGAAACTACCGGCATTACACCTTTTTTGGTGCACGGCAGGAAGGTGACGACGATGCTCGACGCCATGCTGCCCCACGACCCGACGGACGACGGCACCGACGACGCTCAGCTGGTCACCCAACGAGCAGAAGAAGTACGCCAGCTGGCCCGTCTTCGAATAAAAGACCAGCAACGTGTGGACGCTGGCCGCTACAACCTTCGTCGCCGCGACGTGGAGTTCCAGCCCGGAGACAGGGTGTGGGTGTGGACGCCCATTCGCCGCCGCGGCCTCAGCGAGAAACTGTTAAAACGATACTTCGGACCCTACAAGGTCATCCGCCGCCTTGGGGACTTGAACTACGAACTGCTCCCCGACGGAACCCGACCATCAGGACGCCGCCAGCCACGACCCGAAGTTGTCCACGTAGTTCGACTCAAGCCGTTCTACGCGCGCTAGGACTGCAAGAAATGTTTATTTCGTTTCACCGTAAATTTTTTAGCTATTTCTGTTTTCCTTTCGCGTTGCATCAGGACGATGCACTTTTAAAAGGGGGGGGGATAATGCCGCCCGCAGGGCCGAGAAAGCAACGCTCGGTCACCGACATCTAGAAGATTCGCGTTCATTCTCGCACCAGACGTAGCTTTCCACCTGCTTTGTTGTTCTCGAAAGTGCCAGTTCATCCTCGCCTCGAGCGCGCGACGCTCGAGCCTTCTTTGCCGAACTTTCGAGATAGTGACGCACTGTAGATAAGCAGCTACCCGCGACCTTGTCGAGTCAGTCTCGCTCGCGCTCTGTTTCGCCGCCGAATCGCCGCCTGCTTTTCTGCTGCCTCGACACTCTTTCGTTATTTATTTTTGGTTGGCACAAGTTCGCTCATTAAACCTTTATTTTACAGTTCACTGCTCGTCTTCGTGTCACCTCCGTTCGTGACAATATGGGAGTTTATTTTTGTAAGCTTCCCAATTCTTTGAAATTCGCAGTTTATTTTACTGCGTAAAATAAAAAAAAAATAAAATAAGGTCCGGATACCATCAGCCGTTGTCCCGAAGGAACCTCAATGTGCTAAAAGGCACGTCGAGCCCTTTTGTCAGTAGTTCTAGATTTCAAAGTAAACTGAAGAGGAATCTCCTCGGAACCACTGACCGTGTGCTCTTATAAAGTTTAGTTGTAAAACTCCGTCTTTTTTGCTGCTTATTTTGTCGCTGTGACCTCGAAGTTCAGAGTTTTTCGGATAAACTCTGAACCCCTCTGATCTGGTCTGACCTGGAAGCTATCTGGTCTGACCTGGAAGCAATCTGGTCTGACCTGGAAGCTGTCTGGGTGCGAATGAGCACTCCAACTACTCACCTTCTTGTGGTGGCTTGTTATAAACCACCTGGCATTACCAACTTTAATACCTTACTTAATGAACATTTAGAAACCCTAGTAAACCAATTTCCCGGAGATACAGTTATACTTGCCGGTGATTTTAACTATCCTGATATCGAGTGGCCTACAGTTCCAGTGTACGAAACGGCTTTTTACGGATCCTCAGTATCCACTTCAGGCAGGGAGTTTGTTAACGTAACCGCATCATTTTCTTTATCCCAAGTAGTAAACCAGCCAACGCGGGGGCCAGCTGTACTTGACCTCTTTTTATTAATAACCCAGAACTCATCAGTAAAATTTCATATCTAGAAGCGCTTAGTGACCACATTCCAGTTAACGTCGAACTTTCAATTCCTCTGCTACGTCAAACGCGATTTAAAAAGACCATCTTTTGTTATGCAAGGGCAAATAAAGACGCAATTCATGAATACATGTCTCATTTCGCAGCTACCTTTTTTGATGAATTTGGAAATAGAACCGTTGAAGAAAATTGGAAACTCATTAAGGGGGCTCTGGTCCAGTCATTAAATAAATTTGTTCCCAGGATTTCAATACGGTCTGGCTCCCAGAAGCCTTGGTTCTCTGCTACACTAACTAAGCTCCTAAGGAAAAAGAAACGTTTTTTTCGAGCCGCCAAGTTATCGGAGTCTTCTGACAGATGGACGAAATATCATGAATGTGCTTCAAAGTACAAGTATGAAGTAGAAAAATCTAAGCACAAGTATTTCAATTGCGATCTTCAAAATCTTTTAAAAACTAACCCTCAAAAGTTCTGGCGAACTATACAAACTCCCAAAAGCTCTCTACCAACTAAATTCACCGATTCTGACGGAAATGAGCTAACGGAATCTCAGGCATGTGAGACTTTGAGCCGTGTTTTTTCTAGCATGTTTACGGAGGAAATATTTCCGTTGCCCTCGCTGCCCTCTTCACATGAAATTTCCGATGAAATGGCTAGGTTTGATGTCTCACCGGCTGGCATTGAAATATTAATAAACAATCTTCCCTTCAACTCTGCCCCTGGTCCTGACGGAATCTCAACCAAACTTTTGAAACTAACAAATGAAGTGTCGTGTGGTTTATTATCCAGTTTGTTTAATCAGTCTCTTAATTCCGGAGATGTTCCAGCTGACTGGAGACATGCTAAAATAACTCCAGTGTTCAAAAACGGGTCTAAAATGTGTTTAACAAATTACAGACCCATTTCTTTGACTAGCGTGCCTAGTAAACTGATGGAACATGTTATATTTTCACAGATAATGAATCACCTTTCTTGCAATAATCTACTGTTTTCTAACCAGCACGGTTTCCGGCGGTCCCTTTCATGTGAATCACAGCTCTTTGAATTAACTACTGACATTCATAGAAACTTACAGGCCAGGACAGATACCCATGCCATTTTCATCGATTTTTCCAAAGCATTTGATAAAGTTCCCCATTGCCGGCTAATTCAAAAACTTTTCTCCTTTCGTATTGACGAAGGCGTTATAAGATGGGTAGAATCATTCTTAACATCTAGAACGCAGTATGTTTCCCTTCATAATCAGGCCTCTTCATCAATGGAAGTACGCTCAGGTGTACCACAGGGAACCGTGCTGGGACCATTGTTATTTCTGCTTTATATTAATGATTTGCCTGATTGTATTAACTCCACTTTAAGATTGTTTGCTGATGACTGTGTTGTGTATGCTAGAATTACTAATATTGCAGATTCTATTTCCTTGCAAGACGACCTTTTTAGCATTGAGTCTTGGTGTCGAAAATGGCAGATGGAAATTAACGTTCACAAAACTAAGTTCATGGTATTCAGCACTAAACAAGTTCCCTCTGTATTCAATTACACTTTATTTAACGCCTGCGTAGAAAAAGTTATGAATTATAAATACCTAGGAGTTTTTCTAACCAGTAGCCTCTCTTGGGAATGTCATATCAATCATATAGCTGCTAAAGCTAACAAATCTCTTGGTTTTCTGCGTCGTACTTTATATCTTGCATCTGAAGAAACTAAACTTGTAGCTTATAACGCCTTAATACGCCCCATTTTAGAGTATGCTTCTGCCATTTGGAACCCCCACCAAGTCTTCCTTGAAAAAGAGTTAGAATCCATCCAAAATAAAGCTGCACGTTTCATCCTAAGGAATTATAACCACTCTGTAAGCGTTACCTCCTTGAAATCAATTCTCAACCTTCCTCCTCTAAGAGAACGTAGAGCTGTATGCCAACTAAAACTACTTCATAAACTTTTCTATCACTCTCCATCTCGTAAGTCTATTTATTGCATGCCTGCCTCTTTCATTTCTCGCCGACTTGACCACTCCTGCAAACTTCACCTAGACATTCCCAGGACTAATATTTACAAGTTTTCACCCTTGCAGCTCGCCATTAAAAATTGGAACATGTTACCGGAAGCCGTAGTCACGATAACGGACCCTCAAAAATTCGCCGAAGCTGTTATTGGTTACTTGCACCTGTGATACGCCCATTGAATACTTTCATTCTTTTTCTCTTGTGGCATTATTGTCAATGTCCCCCCCTTTGTAATACCCCTCGTGGGTCTTAAGGGGAACTAATAAATGAAATGAAATGAAATAAATCCGAATTGATAGACAATTTATCGTCGAGTGTTTTTTTTTCGGATTTTTTCGGATTCACCCGAAAACACGGAACCCTAGTTACAAGGTAAGAAGCTGATGTGCTTAATGGTTTGTCCTGCATATTTTTATCAAAAGGGCCTTTATGGTTAATTTGGGTCTGAAGCTTCGGAAACGTCTGTTTCGGGAAACGTTCTTATTTAATCTTGCGAGACCTGTCTGCTTTCTAGTTCTAGAATAATTTTAACCATAAACTAGAGCAACAGACCACACCAAATAAGTTTTTTTTTATGTTTTCAAGTTCAACAGTGCTTTCTGTTATAAAAGCTCGACATGTCTCGTTTTGTGTTTGTTTACTCCAGCAAAAACCAAGACAAAAACTGTTACATATTATGAACTGTCGCATCACACAAAAGAACAATATCAGCAGAGAATTCAGAAACAATTGCGCTATCCCATTTTAATCATATATTTTTCAGTGATTTTTACTTACACTTAATCCGGCTTAACTGCAGCAAATTCAAAAAGCGCTCACATTAAAAAAAAAATTGTTTGAATATTGTTTTGGTTGAGGTTTATATACAACGTAGCAAAGCTGTAATTTTTTTTTTTTTTTCCGAGGAAATATGCGCTGGTTTGTTTTACTGTTTGGACGTTTGGCATGGAATGACCCAAAAGCGAAAATATTCTGAGAGTTTGACGCTCAATACTTTTGTCGTATTAAAGGGGTCAAAATGAAACCACGCTATACACGAACTCATCTCTGTTACGTCACGGCGCAGTGGTGGCGCGTCGGGCGCGCTTCCGGTCTGGGGCTGTGGGCGGAAGGCCCCATGGGAGACGTGTATTCCTGCGTTGTTTTGAAAGGAACCTGACGAAAACCTACCTTTTCGTCAAACCGCCGCGACTGCGGTCAGTTTTCACGTGCTCGGTTCGTCCGAGAACATGGGTATGTGCCGTGAAAAGGAAAAACCAGACGCCGTCGGGTCACAATTGCTTGGGCGGGAAGCACTTTGGGTTGAATTCACGGATACTTGGGGTCATCAGATTTATTTGTTTTGTTCCAACATGAACGCCGGAAAACCGTCAAGTTGTACGGACAACCTGCCGGACTACTTTCAGTGCGTCTGATCGTTCGAACTGTCGTCTGCTCTTTCAAACGTTTCTGCTTGTCGTCTGCTCTTTTAGACGACACCGGCCGTAGACCAAACGTGGGCCCGGTACTTGCGATAAGAAGTAAGTGCAGACCTCATAAGCCTTAAGTTTGAAGGTTGGTAAGCATGCTCGATGTAAACAGTAGGTACAAGGAGATGTTGATCATTGTTACCAGTGGCCATCACCGACTCGTTATGCCTAATTCACTTGGTCCGATTCTGCTTGCGATTGTCAGAATCGACGTCGACCATCTCAGCTACGGTTCACGCTTTTTCAGCCCGAGGGACGTCGCGACTGAAAATTGCGAGCGAAATCTCATCATGCGAATCAGGCTTTAGCGTACATTCCGCGGCGTACGCGGAATGAATCGCCGCACGTCACATTATTCACGCGAAGCTTTGCGGTGTAACGAGCCTCGTTAATTTCGCTGAGGCCGCTCAAGTAGTCAGACATTGCCAGGAAGACGTAGAATCAACAATTCGAACGCGAAAAAGGGCAGGGGGACTCACACCGACGCCGATAACATCGCATTTCAATGGTTTGTTTATGGGCGACTGCGAGCTTCTTGCCCACACCACCATCGCGCATGCGCGGCGCCGGTGGCGTCCGCTAGGGGCGCTCCGGTTTGTTTTTAAACGTGAGTTGGTGTATAAGTCAGTATCACCAAGATAGGGCTGATGTGTACAATAATGTTTCTGTTTTAGAAGAGCTGAACTATGCGATAGTGACCGGTTGACCTCGGGAAGAAAGGTAATCCTTAATTACGCGCAACTGATGGTTTGGTGTTCAACATTCGTCAAATTTGGCCCTAGTGTCAAAAAGGGGCGCTTTATAATAAAGACAATGTTTTGGTTACTTAGTATTCGTATAAATTATTTGAAAATAATTATTATTTTGGCAACGCAAGAAAGCTCTGCCATATGTATTTAGTTCGTCGCAAGAAACAGCTTGCATCTTGCTTAATAAAAAATTGTACCGCTATCATCTTTCCTTGTAATCATTTAAAACTAAATACGCGCTTTTTCTTTTCTAAACAATAACGCAATTTTTTTTAAGTGTGATTTATTTAAGGAAAATGTCCTTCCAATAAAGAGAAGCGAATTTAAGAAATACATTTTTTTGGCAGAGACTGTGTCCCTCAGAAATTCAAGGTGACGGTATCCCTGCCAATTTGAGGGGAAGACGTCCCTCTGAAAAAGCGAGGATGACCTTGACAGAGTTCCCGTCCCTCTGATTTAAGAGGGCCACCTGCCGTCCCTTTGACTTTTAGCGGGGCAATTTTCGAGGCAAGTCCCTCTGAGTCAGAGGGACCAAGTGCAGAGTGTATAATCCGTTAATTTTGTTACACTCTGCTGTATAAAAAAACACAAAAAACCCAACAACCGAAAAGAAAAATCTTCTCAAAGTTGCAACTTGTGTGAGAGCTCCTCCGCATAACGGTCAATGGTCCCCTGTGGCACATAACAACATTATAGAAGACAATGCCAGAAGGAACGGGAAGAGACGTGGCGGACCATGATGACGATAACGGCGCAGGAGGCTATTCGGGAACTCTTTATCCCAGTACAGAGCCTACAGACTCGTGAGTACGGGAGGGGAGGGCGAGAGAGAAACATACATTAGCACGCGGGGACACCTAAAGAGATAAGACAGCTCAATTTCGGTTGCACCACGGGCTTCAAGGGAACCAATAGCCGCTGAAGCAATATCAACGCACGCTCGAAGAAACAGACAAACGCACACATACGCACAAACACAGATGCGCGTGTTCGTGCACTTCCGCGTAATACAAAAGAAAACGGAAGAAAGGAGGAAAGAAATAAAAAAAAAACGATTTCTCCTTTTCTCTTGGGTTTGCGGTAGCTCCAGATATGTCCATTGGCACTGTAGAGTTGCGGAGAGCGGCTCCCAACCACCATCGATCAAGCGGCCGCCTGATTGGCCCTGATCCTGGGAGCTCGGGCAATTTGTCACGCTAGCTTGCGTCCGCGGGGGCCGCCACCGTTCACGCGATCGGGAAGGGCCTTCCCGTTTACCCCGCGCTGAGGGAGCCGAGGTCTGCGGGAAAGCCGACGCTGGGGAAAGTTGTACAGCTTCGAGCTCAACGCTCCAACGCAGATCCGACGTAGGGTATGAACCCGTGATAGAAGCGTTCCACTTTTATGAAGTCTTTAGACGGAAATCGAGGGACCAGGTTTTTCGGACACCGTAAACACACCAGTCGGAGACGCATTCCAGGCACCCCCCTAAAACCTCTGTTTAGACCTTTGACCACATGATGATGTTTAATGACAACCGCAAAGTTTCACCAAATACGAAACTGTTTATTACACTAAACCTACAACTCCAGCTTCGTTAAACAGAGAAGAGCTATTTTGCGTAGGCGTCTTTCGTTGCGTTCCTTTTCGATCTGACCAATTGTCTTCCTCGCCCCTGCCGCTGTTTCGGCGTCTCCCCTTTCCCTCGTTCGTGCCCAACCGGCGATCTTGAATTTCCTTCGTTCGTGCCCAAACGGCGATCTTTGCTCGCACCGGGCTCGCCGCGGTCTTGCCGTTCGCTGGGGCAACTTCGTCCTCCTGTTTACTTTTTTACGCTGCGCCGTACCACGTGAGATTTATCGCCATTTCGCCGTCGGTTTTCCTTTTCTTGCTTTCCCGAGCTCCGAGTCAGGGTTCAATTTACAACACATGAGTCAAGAACGTAGACAATAAAGTTACATTCATTCGTGCATTTCTCGCCATGCCTTGCCTAATTCACAAATAATTCCCCGGTGCGTCTCCCATACTTCTCTGACCTTTCCAGGCGACCCACAATTTCTGGCAAGGAGGTTATAAGTACTAGGAGGAGGCACGTTGCAATATTTGTGAAGCCTAGTCATAAAAAGTTTAAACGATATTGTGCCCAGCGGGACCGCACATCTCCCTGGCGATTGGAGCGTCTGACATGTCATGTGCGAGATGGATGGTTGATTGTAGAAGGATTCATTGCAGGCTTGCGCGCGCTCCGTCTGGTAGATTTTATCAGATCGAAGGCTGGACGAAGGCTAACTACGGTCACGTGATGTGGTCATGTTGGGCTGATAAGTGAGGAGGGTAAGGAGGAAAACGAGAAAGAAGCGAGGCGTCAAGGGAGCATGGCTTGTGGAGGCTACGCGGCTGACGTCATGCCCTCTCCTACCCTTCTATCCTCCTTGATCTCTGGTCACTTCCAGGTTTTACCCGCCGTGAAGCAAACTGCTTCCACAATTGGCAACTACAGAGGAGGCGACGCCACCCAGCGGCAAAGTCAGGATCTTCGGAAACGGGGGAGATCGTGCCCATCGAAACGTATGCCGCGAAAACTTCCGCGGCCTGACGGCGAAATTGTGAAACCGAAGAACGATGGATTGAAAGCACACCATGGAGTCGCGAATAAAGCACAAAATCGGCAAGCTGTGGCCCGAGTCCTTGACTATTAAAGGTGTCATGAAACGATGTCGGGTTGGAATGCTCATGACTTTGCAGATTCGTACTGGCAGCCTGGCTCAAGTATACTCGTACAAACCGCCACTGAATCAGAAGCATCTTTGTCGCGGTGAGATTGCAAGGATAAAAGGGGACTAGTTCTTTGAGTCTTGCTTTCGCAAAGCTCGATGTCGTACTTCTGGGATCGAAACCACCCGCCTGGCGACAGTCGAGCGCGGCTTATGGATTGGACACGAGAACTGCGTGAGCACTCGACTTCGGCTCGTAACAATCAATGCCTCGGCGGACACTCGGGTTTATTTATCGGGCCCGTGTCCAACCGCTGCGGTGATGAGAACAGTCGAACTCTAACAACGCCTAGAGCACAGCCCGGGTTTTCTACTTTGCCCACCCCAGCGCGTACATATAGATTAAGTTGGCGGCATAGGATAGGCACCCGGTCACGTGGCCGCTTGTTCTGGCTTCGAGTTGAGGGGATAAACAATGCCTATATTTTCCAATTTTTATTTTTTGCGATTGACATTGTTTATTAGGAAAAACTAAGGCAAGTTTGTTCGGTTGTCAATGTTACGGAGTGATTGTAAACAGCATTTAGCAAAAGTAAAAAAAAAAAGATGGCTTTATGGCTTTTACTTTGCTCATATCATACAAAAGACAGTCTAGAAGCACGAGTCACCGCAATATCCGTGGTTCCAATGCCGCGTGCCCAAGTTTTCTCCTCAAAACTCATTGCCGCGCTGCATTCGAAACACGGATATCGCGGTGAGTCGCGTTCGAATCTGTATGCGGACTGTCCCTTGTATGATGTATAAGCAGTGTGACATCACACTGGGAATACATGATACAAAAGACAGTTTGCGGATCCTGTATCTCTCACGGACTCTCTCTTGTCTCTTGTATGATGTGTACGAGCGACGGGACTGTTGCCGTCTTTTATGCGGGTAGGAAGAGGTGGTGAAGAGGAGAAGGAACCCGAGAAAGGCGGGGAGCGGCGGGGCTCTCGATTTCCAGTCGTTTCCGGGTACAGCAGCCTAACAGGCCAATCCTTTGAGCCCTTCGCGCGTCTTCGTTTCCGTTGCTGGGACACTGAACGCGCCAGGCATGTTCTGGCATTTAACGGACGCCGCCACGGGAGTCGAAGGAGGACGACCCTTTCGGGGATGGCAGTTACGGAACCGTTGGCAACGGAGCTCTAGGCAATCGGCGAGTGCGGAAACAAGTACGATATTGTACAGTATGCGAAGAGAGTATTAGGTAACGGTATATATTAAACATCGAGCGTGATACTTCCAAATAAATTTTTTCGTAGCGCGTATTCTCGAATGGAACGGTTATCAGTGGAGCTAGAGAACCTCGCTTCGTATAAAAAGATGACGAGAGAATTAACGTGAATGCAAAAACTTGGAGGAACGACATTTAAAAATAAAATCGCCACTTTCCCGCACTATCGTTCAAATGAAGCGGTAACACCTAACGTATTGCGGGTTGCTTCGTGGCGATGGTTGCGCGGGTGAATTTGATTCGGATTGCGTTTCTCGACGGCGCGAACATCGTAGCGTCTAGGAAAGCGTCTCGAGAGCGCACTACTCCGAGAACGCCGACGGGAGAGAGTTCGACACGAGAGCGCCGCGAAACGATAGCGCGTGCCATTAGAGCACGCGACACCAGAGCGCCAAGAGGCAGATGGCTGGATTGTGGTCATTGGACGTAGTATCGCACAATAAACGTTTATTACTATACTCTGTTTCACCTTATGATGTACCGCAGGAAAGGCTACAAGCGCGAGCTCCTTGCTCTGGTGCACATCTCGGCGGCACAAGCTCTCGTGACTTAAGAGCAGCTGCCAACGCTATGAGCTCGCGCTTCTAGCCTTCGCTGCGGTACAACATAAGGTGAAACGAAGTATAGCGGTAGCAGCCACACGCGCGACAAAATCACGCCGCGCGTTGGAAAGATGGCCCGATCCGGCCGTATATACTCGAAGATAAATTTCCGCGTGAAATTCTGTCGGGGACCATTTTGTACGGGATCAATTTGATGGGAATTTTTGTTCCCCCTCAGGCTATGCACGCCCCGACAAAAGTAGTGGATTCCTAAATTGCGCGGTGTTTGTAGCTGAACTGCGCGCGACACGAGAGCGCGCGCTATTAAAGACACGTCTCAGACCCTGTTGAGGCGTCTTTTTAGGACGGTCCTCTTCGTCGTACAAAAACTCTCGGCAGACGTGTTCCAATGTCTGTAGGAAGCAAACCTGCTTTAAGCATGCGCCTGTCTGCAGATACTTCTGTCCTCGGGAGTGCAGCGTGTCTTTTCAATCCGAGTATCTCATTATCGCGGCCAATCAGATTGCGGCATTCGCCGATACGAATACCCAAGAACCAATCGCGAAACGAGGGCCGAAAACACAATAAGCCGCGCTCACCTTAAGCTCTTCGTAACAAAACACACTCTAAAAAAAGTTGGTGCATCTACGTTTACGCACAACACTCGGAGAGCCAATGACCGCAACTTACGGAGGCAGCTCAGCGAATGACACTGCCGAAACATATGTTTAGACCAAAAAACGCAGTCTGAGTTGTGACATTAAGCAATGCAAAACGTCACGCTTGCATTGCTCAATGTCACAACTCAGACTGCGTTTTTTGGTCAAAACATATGTTTCGGCATTGTCATTCGCTGAGCTGCCCTCCGTAAGTTGCGGTGATTGGCTCTCCGAGTGTCGTGCGGGAAAGCAGACGCACGGGCTTTTTTTTTAGAGTGCACACTCTGAGAAATCTCGAATGCCTATTTTCCCACAAAGCACTCGGAAGAAGCAATCCATGCAATCCACCTTGTAACGGTATCGATACAAGTAATCGAATCACTCGTAACCGATTACCTTTTGAAGCAATTTTGTAATCATTTCAATACATATGTTTTTAAACATTAATTTTTTCCTCGAACCGTGTGCGAGTGGAATGCGTTGCCCCACAGCGTGACAGCTATTGTTTCTGCTGCTTCGTTTGCTAGTGCAATCGATGATCTTTTCTTTGTTGCCAATGAATAAGTTACCTGTTTGTTTTATTTCCATGCCTGTATGTACGCGAACTAGCATTCCCCGACGTTATATTTCCACCACCATGCCTTGGCCCTCAAACGTTGGCCGGCAGTATTCTCAAATAAATAAAAATAAATAAATATGTTAGGAGGTCATCGTAACAGTAACCTGATTACTTTAACAAGTCTTCAAATTACTCGTAAGCGTTTCCTTTCCTCTTTCTAACGGCACCCTTTGCTCGTAAAAGTTTTCTATCGAGGAATTCTCAAATCAAATCTCCAAAAGGAGGATGGTTCCCCAAAAATCGGCGGATTAAGAAGTAGTTCCTAATTGGGCGATTCCAATCCAATGCGGAGCGCAAGTTGATCCGCTTCCCTTGCGGGGGTAGTGGTGACGTCCTGCCTCGAGGTCTACCCCCTATCAGAGCCAATCGGAGCCAATCGGAGCTCGGCGTGCTGACGTCACCACAACCCATGCAGAAGAAGCGGACCAGCGGAAAGAGTTCAAAACTATTAAACACGCACATACAGAACCAGCTATTTCTGTCAAAACACAAGCCGCTTTATATTTGTCTACTTTCTTGTTACCATAAGAAAATAGAAAAGTAACTTCAAAACTAGTTCGCTACTTTTTTACGGTAGTTAGTCATTTACTTCGTTATTTTCCATTTCAGTAACTTCTACTCTACTTAAATTACTTTTGGGACCAATACTCAGTAAGTTGATTACTGTTTCTGAGTAACTTGTACATGTCTGGTACGCCCTTAGTCCAAACGAATGTTCCTCTTCTAGCTTCCCCGTAAAGTGCAGCAATGGGCCCTCCCCCGTGCTTTGCGGGAGAACAGACGCTCCAGAGTAGTACGAAGCGAGCGTCTTTCACCAAGCTTCCGTGTACCCTTCGCAAAAAAAAAAAAAAAAAAGAACCAATAGGACCGCCAGAGAAAATCGTCGAAGCCAGCCGCGCACGAAAGGAAAGTCATATCCGGTTTCCCTCGGCAATGAGCCACGAGACGCAGCCTACCACGGGCATATTCCTTGTTGCACTGGCTGCTACATATGCCAGCGCGAACCTTTCTCTGGGCACATGCCAAACAAAAACACCATCCTTAAAAATAAAAATAAAAAAAAAACGGAAAAACGAAGCAAAAACGAAGTAACGGGTTCGGGTGCTTCTCGCGTGACATATTACTGACATCTCAAACACGGCTCTGACATATTATCAATGCAGGCGTCGCCACGCCTTTCGAGTCATCGAGAAAAAGGGAACAGAGAATAGACCGATGTCACTAAGCGTTCTACGCATGCGCCGGCGCCGATTCCCGAGAGCGCTCGTGCCGCTTCGTGCTCTGCTCGCGCGGGGTAATCACTCAAGCATAAAGACTACAGTTCGCACTAGAGCCACTAAAAGAGCCCTCCGTTCCCCGATCTGCTAGTGGGCGCCGCCATCTTGGTGCTCGGTACAGAGCAGACGCAACTCACGATCGTCGCAATTCAAAAATGCGACTTCCCCAGCTTTAACATTTCTGAAGGACATAAAAGCGTTTCCTGCGATTTCAGATAAAGCTTCGGATAACTGACAACCATGATGATAAGACACAATATGGGCAAGTGTTGTTACTCTGAAGAGTAGCTTATTTAGTGGCTCTACAGTTCGCCCGGTTCATGGAGATCGGTGGATGCGTTATTCCTATGGAGAGACACAGAGAACACACAGACAGAGACCATGAAATGGGCGGATGCGAACAGAAGACGGACAGGCTTCACACCAAGTGCACTAAGTTGCTGCAAAACCCAGCGACAGCTTAAGAAAGGCAGGCTTCTTATGTTCACCCGCTCCCCGATTTGTCCAATGCCCCAAGCTGATTGGCTGCAGAGGGATAATAAGATGTTCGGAACACGCGCTGGGTTTCTTCCGCTCTCGGCGACTAGATTCGTTCCAAGTTTCATTGCGGAGAGCTTACATGCTATACGTCTGTGCTAGATGAAGTATTCAGTGATGCGTGACACTGGCGAGACCTTGAAGCCCCAGTCGCACTGCCCATACATCGAGCGCAAGTTCGTCTGCTTCTTGAGCAGGAGTTGCCGTGACGTCAAAACGACGCCGGGCGCTGATTGGCTCTGATGGAAGGACAACGGGTAGACCTCGAAGCAAGCTGCCTCGAGGTCGACCCACTATCCTTCAATCAGAGCCAATCAGAGATCGGCGTTCCGAAGTCACCGCAACCCCTGCAAAAGAAGCAGACGAACTTGCGCTCCGCATAAAAGACAGGCTGTTCGCTGCAGACATGACGCAAGCATGTCGGAAGTCTGCTTCGTATGCTTCCAACACACTGATCTCAATGACAATTGCTGGATCGCGTTTGACCAGCACCGCCGATGGACGGGAATGCGGCCACGGTCGGCCATCTTTTTGGTACAGTTATATCATCTCTAGCCATCATAGTAACATGGCGGACAGCGCAATGGCGGCAGGCTGCCATAAAATAGCCGTAGATCTAGTACACTGTACCGTGGCTGATATTTCGTGCTTGATTGAAGTTGTTCGACGAAGCAGATTCTTGAAACCCGGCGTGAACGGTAGCCTCGTCTTTGAGGACCCGGCGAAAGTTCTACGAAAGCGCGGCACCGGGGGAAAACAGCGCAGCTCGCATCGAAAGCAGACTACGTACCGACGTCTGCTTTCGATGCTTTTTTCGATGCGACTTTCGATGCGTGCTGTGCTGCTTTTCCCCGGTGCAGCGCGATTTCGTGAAACTTTCACCGGGTCCTCAAAGACCGGGCTACCGTTCACGCCGGGTTTTAAAAACATGTTTCGTCAAACAATTTCAATCAACCACGGAATATCACCCACGCTATTTGGATGGCAGCCTGCCACCACAACTGCCAAAACGCCGTCTGCCATGGATGGATGATGGTGGCTGCCAAGTGGCTCCAGCAGCTGTATCTTGGTTAGAGGTAATAGAACTCTACCAAAAAATGGCCGCCAGTGACCGCATTCGCGGAGCGGGCAAACGCGATCCAGCAATTGTCATTGAGATCAGTGTTCCAACATGTCTGCAGACAGCTTTTGTATGACCCACAAGGAAGACTGTCTTTTCAATGATGTATTACCAGTGAGACCGCGTCTTTACACACGAAATGAACGTACAAGACCGCAAGCTTTCCACTAACGCAACAAACACGCAAATCGACACAACACAAAGGCAGGTCGAAATCAAGCGCACCGTTTACAACGCTACACAAAAAAAAAGGAAAAGAAGAATCAAGGTCGAGCCTTCTACGTGACAAAAGGCCCGAGGTGCAACTCCATTAAACGCGGCATATCTTCGGACACACTTCACCGTGTAGGCGGCGCGTCGGGAAAGTAGGCGCATCTCTTTCTCTATTTCCAGCCTTTGTTTCCGCTCACGAATCTGCGTCCGTGCTCGTACCGTATACCCGCGCTGCGTTCGCGTAGAGCTTCCCCCTCGGACCCCAATGACGCGATCCGTGAAGTGCGCGTGGTCCCGCATGCAAATAGATGCACTTCGTTTCACGTCACACGGTGGATCGTACAGGACGTTACGAGCCACCGAAGCCAATCCAATAGCGTGCTAGCATCGCGTGGCTTTCGAGATGGGCTCAGCGACGCTGTCACGTGACACGTTTGCATCGCTAGAGTGGCTGCGATGTCTGCTAGCGTTCCCCGCGGTCCATCTCGAGGTGAAGCGGAGCACATCTAGATGGTCGTCGCAGGCGGTCGCGTGAACAACAGAAACGCCGCGCGTAGCTATTCCTTTTTTGTTTTTACGCCGATCGTCGATGTAACGGCGAGGGTGGTCTATTATATGCCTACGTTCGCCCCCCAGTTTCCCGTGTGCGTGTGTGTGTGTGTGCTGCAAACGAGGAAGTGTGTCGTGGCGTAAGAAACCGCAGGCATTAACTCAAAACCGAACGACACTAGGAAAACACGGTTGGCGCGTGCGGTAAGCGAACCTGAAAATGGAGAGAGAGTGCGTTAACGCGTTCGGAATGATGGAAAAGTCGAGCCCGAGACGAAACAAAGGGATGATGGACGACGGGCAGTTTGACGCTGCGCGCGCTCCAAGTGCTCAAGGTCGCGTCGTCGTCGTCCCGGCCATGCACCATGGCGTTCCTTTCTTTTCAATTCGTTTCCAAGATGGTCTGACGAAGTATCATCGTTACACCCGTGACTCTGGGAATTGGTAACCGTTGGAAGTCCGATATGAATGCCAGCTTTCTACCACCTGTGCCCCAATGACAGGAATGAATTTACGGTATATCATCGCAGCATCGGTGTCGTTAATTGCATGAACTCGCAACCAAGGTCCTTCGTTACGAGATTCGGAAATTCACAAAGCACACTTTCCTCTAAAGTAGCTTACAAACATCTGTAGTGTTGAGAAAGGCACGGACGCGTGCGCGTCGCTTTGAAAGGCGAATTTATTGCGCGAGACCTCGTACAAAGTACTTCGGCAGAAATCATGGCTCACGCGCCTGTGGGACATTAGGGGGTGGAGTAAAATCATACACCACGAACAACACGATGGCTAGGTTTGTCCCTTGGTTCCTTTGGGGCGGTTCTCGTCCTCGAGAGACAAAAGCCCAATCCATTCAAACTACTGAAATAGAACTATACTTCGTCTCACCTTAGCATGGACTAACCGCGAATGCTGTGCTAGCACGAGCGGCTAGCCTTGACTGCCTTGACTGGAGCACTCGCTGGACGAGCGCTCGTGCAGCCGCCGAGGCTTCATTCGAAGCAACTATCTCGCGCTTTTAGCACGCGCGGCTAACAATAGTCCATACTAACGTGAGACGAAGTATAGAACTAGAAGAGGCCAAGACAGCGAACAATCAGACCTACCACCACTGGAAAAGCTAGCGGGCGGCTTATGTCCCTGTTTCACGGGCATCTAATGCCCTGTGTTACACGGGCGCTCGCAAGTGTCGTTGAGCCAACGATACTCGGCATCACGATGCATTGATAATACAGTTGAATTGAGCTTGTGCGCCTGGAACTGGTTTCCCCTCAGCTTTGTTACCTCTCGTTTACTGACTGCTGGGACAAAAATAAACTTCATCCAGCGTGTGACCCATTGCTGCCCATCTGCTGTTTGTTGTGCAGTCATGGGAGTCTTCGTCCAATGGGAGTAGATCCTTCGTCTTGAGTTTCAGGCAATGGTAGTCGGCTTAGCGCCTCAGTATTCTGCTTTTGCTTTCCAGCCTTGCAGATCAGGTTATAGTCGTACGCCACCAGCATAAAGGGATATTTACTGAAAGGAAAATTGAAATATACTTTTCACGTTCAGAAATGGGTTAAACAATTCCAACAAAATCTACTAATGACAAGCGCCCCTTTGTATTTTGAACGAATAGCTATACTTTCTGTTTTAAACGGCCTATTACAGCGAGCGCTCAAAGAGGGAAAACATCGGAGAGCGCGATGCGTCTCGGCAGATCCGGAGCAACACCACCTAGACTGATAGGCTTCTTCCCTCTATTCCTATGACGTCACGCTATGGGCCCGGCCGCCTGACATCTCTATTTTTCAGTCGTTCGGCAATGGCGGCGGAGACTATGGCTTAGTGCGTTTTGCCGCATTTATTTTTCAGTTTGAAGTGATTTCTGACCGAACTTGGGATGGCCCGTACGTGACAGTGTGTGTTGCGATGTGTACTGTGATTATTTATTTTATTTATTTTATTTATTCGTTACCTACATTTCGCCCTGGGGGCATTATTGTAGGGGGGTAACTTACATGTAAACACAACAAACACGCAATTGGAAATACAAAAAATATCAATACATGGTGACATCTGCTACAAATAATACAATGCGCAATCACAAAAAAAAATTAAACACAACATACACGTATTTACTATAAGCTGCTAACATCAGCACAATGCAAAACCATACTCATGGATCATTCTCGTGTAGGTAACGACTTAAAAGACGATCAAATGTTTCATCCGAAGCCGAAGCCACAGCTTCGGGGAGTCTATTCCACTGATTTATTTTTCGTGGGAAAAATGAAGACTGAAAAACAGATGTGCGGCATGCTATTCCCGTATTTTCTTCGAGTGGTCTAATCTCTGGGAAGTAAAAGCAGGGGGTTTTAGGTAGATGTTCCTATCAATGACGGTACGTTCACGAATCACTTTATTCAGAAAGGAGTACCTTGATAACCTCCGGCGAAGTTTGAGCGACTCCCATGACAAAGATTTTTTTAATGCCGTGACACTGATATCAAAATGATAAGAGTTAGTAACAAAACGGACAGAGCGATTTTGGATGGCCTCAAGTTTATTAATTAAGGTTTTAGTGTTGGAATCCCATACTACAGAAGCATATTCTAAGAGGGAACGTAAGTACGTTAGAAATGTATAGTATTTCTTTGACGTCACGAGGTGCGTGTTTAAAGTTCATCTTTATAAAGTTAAGTTCACGTCCTGCTTTCATTGTTATAAATTCAACATGACTAGTCAACCTTAAATAAGATGAAAAAATAACACCCAAATAATTCACATCCTTCGCCAAGGTAATCTGATTTGCATCTAGATAGTAATTAGTCTGTATGTTTAGACGCTTTCTGCTAAAGCGGATACAATTACACTTCGCAAAATTCAGTTTCATTTTCCATTTGTTGCACCATGTGAGTATTTGATTAAGATCAGTTTGTAAAGCGGCAGCATCGTCCTGGTTATTTATATCCCTGTATAACACACAATCATCTGCTTATAATCTTATTTTGGAGGTAGTTCCGTTGCCGATATCATTTATATAGGTTAAAAACAGAAGCGGACCAAGCACGGATTCCTTGGAGAACACCCGACGTTACTGAAACAAAGTAAGATTCTGAGCCAGTAATGACTACTTTTTGGGAGCGACGGGTAAGATAGTCTGCTATCCAACCAAGGACAGAAACAGGTAAACCTAAAGATGAGAGTTTTAAAAGCAATAACGAGTGTGGCACGGAATCAAAAGCCTTACTAAAGTCTAACAGTATACAATCAACCTGCTTCACCGAATCAAAAGAAGAAAACACATCATACAAAAATTTGACTGAGTGACGCAAGAGAAGCCTGTCCTAAAGCCATGTTGAAACTGGACAAAAAATTATTTGCTTGCAAGTGATGAAATATATTAGAGTAAATTATATGTTCAAGAGTCTTGCAACACACGCTGAAATGGGTCTATAGTTGGAAACCAAAGAACGGGGACCACTCTTATGCACAGGAACAACATTCGCGAACTTCCATTCCTGAGGCAGTTTCTTTGACGACAGAGATAAATTAAACAAGACAACCAGAAACTTGGCAATAATGGGTGCACAAGATTTCAAAACAGAACAAGGTATATTATCTGGTTCAGTGGAAGAGTTAGTTTGTAGTTCAGAAAGAAGTTTGACAACTCCATCATACGATACAGTGATATCTGACATAGCCTCAAAATTACAAAAAGGTTGTTCCGAAAGTATGTTTCTTCTAGTAACTGCAAAAACTGACTGAAAGTAATCATTAAAACAGTTCGCTTTGTCGACATCATTAATGACATAACCTTGTTCAGCTAAGATAGGAGGGATAGTACCATCTACTTTTCCATTATTAAAAAAGTCAAAAACAAAATGTGTTTTTCTTTGTAATCAAGATGTTAGATAATTACACAGATTTTACAAACTTCCACATCTCCTTTGGACTACGCCTAAGCTTTTCACCTATGGAGGAATAAAAGTGATCCTTGGCACTTTTTATTTTCAGCTTAATTTCCTTCCCCAGAATATCTAGCCTGTTAAATATTTCATCCGTCCTCTGGCTTAGGTACCTCCGAAAGAGGCGCCATCTTCGATTCAGTAAGCGCTTGATCTCGTTGGTAAACCACGGCTCGATGTGTCTTTTTTTACCCGAAACGATTTTGACGGTATGTGGCAATCAATTAAAGATAGTAAGTTGTTTTTGAATAGATTCGAAAGATCTTCAACACCGGACGTGGCACTGATCGCCACAAACTCCTCAAATGTATCTTCCAGATTATGCATAATCAAGCCGTAATTACCTTAATCGAAAATGTACACCTTCCGAGGAGGGGAAAGCACGACCATTGGTCCTCCAAAAGAAACTTTAGCTAGGATACCTGTAATCGATGGGTGCTTCGAATAAAATAACTTCTTGAAAATAAACGAGGTCTTGACAAATGGTTTTTTTGGAATTAAAGAAACACTGGATTTAATACTCTCGATACAATTTTAGTTTACACTGACGGACACTATTGGTGGTCGCGTACCACCATCGCACACACACTCTCGCTCTGAGTCCCGCTGTTAGACTGCCGCATAGTTTTCTTGAGCAGCTTGGTCTCGCCCAAGGCTGTAACCCGATCCGCATCCTGCCCGACGCCAGCCAGTCGCGTCTTCATGGCACGGGAATCCACGTGCGAGACCCCTGGCGCCGAGGAGTTCGAATAAATAACAATCTTCCGAGAACACAACCTTGCGCTCGGCGAAATAAAATAAAAGGGCCAAAACAGAATGGCGCTCACTTACATACCGTCATGGTCACTTATACCTGGAATCGGTAAGACTCACGGACTAAACTGGTGGAATTGAAAAAAAGCAAGCCAAGCGTTGATGCACAATCACCTGCACGACGTGTGGGAAAATCTACAAACTGATAAAGACCGCTAGTGGCGATCATAGTACTAAATTCGAGGGAAAGTGCCGAGTGCAAAGTAAGCACGGGTGAATTGTTAGTCCACTGTATATCAGGCATACCGAAATCACCGCCCAATAAAAAATTCGAATTTAAACTCAACATTGTATGAGAAAGCGATTTGAAGGGAGAAATGCTGCCCCCACTGGGGCAACGACAAAAGGCACCAAACGAGATATGTTCACCATTGTGAAACATGACCTTGCACCAGACAGCTTCACAATCATTATTAGTTTCTACAGGTGCGCTTGGGAAGGATTTATCAACGAGTAAAAAAACACCACCACCACGGGTGTCCCGGTCGCGTCTGTAAACTTGAAATGTGGAAGGGAAAACTTCAGCATCACTGACATTATCATCCAACCAGGATTCAGTGCCAATGATAATGTGAGCTTGTACCGAGACGATAAGGCCAGCGAGTAAATCGGCCTTATTTTTAATGCTTCGACAGTTGACAAGCAAAACAGTTATCTCGCTCGCCCGAGTGGCGCAGGGTAAATCCGGGGAATGCACAAGTATGTGCTCCGCCACCGCTGCTTGTCTCGAATTGCGATATAGTTATCTTCTTGACTGGATGACCGTGTCAGAAGAAATTTCATAGATGTAACAGCAGCCGCCCAGAGCCGTATATGTAGAGAGTTTTGTCAATGGGAGGCGCGGGCAGAGCCAGGGCGTGCGGCAGGCTCGGAAAGAGGGCTTGGCATGCTCTCTTGTCCAACCAGAAGACGAAAAGAATCCCCTAGCGGTGGTAGCGAGAAACAGTTCTGATCAAAGGTCTATGTTCGTATATGGTTTTAATAAGCGCGTAAGAGTAAAATGTAGTAACTCTTTGTGGTTGAAAATAGGTGCACGTGCTGTTTTGATCATGATCATGCAGAAAGATGTAAGAAACGAATGCGCCGCTGAACTCTGTTTTGCTCGGACAGAGTGTGACCGCTCGGACGGCAGATTCCCGGCCCTCGGCGCTTGGCGTACGGATTATGTCGATCGTTCCGCTAGTCGCACTCTTCCACCATCATTTTGGATGAGCGTGATTGAAACATCACGTGTACTATATTTTCAGTCATTGAGAGTTACTCCAATGCAGTAATCAGGTTTGTTTCTCGTGACCACCACCAGGGTATTATTTCCGGCTTCTGGTTGGTCACATTCAAATTTCTGAAGACGCCCTGGAACACGCCCAGCCCGCTTTCGGCCAATGGCGCCTCCTCATTTGTCTCCTATACTTCCCAACGAATGGCCAAACTCTCTACATATACGGCTCTGCAGCCGCCGAGCAACAGCTTGTCATACCGCAGTTTGTATGGCGACTCTTGTTGTTTTGCAAAGACAAGCAGTTACGCCCTTTTTTCTTTACCCTTGACGCCCTTAAGGCACCCCAGACCATTAAGGTCTACGAGAGGCTCGCCGGTTTATGGACTTTTTTCTTTTCCTTGTACGGTATGCATTACCACGTTTTGCGCCCCCTCCACATCGCGGCGGCGACGCGTCGTTCTGCCCCCCCAAGCGCGAAACACATATACGACGAAACCGTTCGATCCGACGTGCGGACTGCCGGAATGACCTTGGGGGGCGAGGGTTTTCGTAGCACTGGAGAGCGTTGAAAACCCTCGCCTCCGACCGTCGTATTGCCTGATCGGACGTCGGATCGGACGGTTTCGTCGTACATGTGTTTCGCGCTTTGGAGCGGGTCGAGCCTTTTTCTTTTCTTTTAACGATTCTTCCCACCGCGATGCCCTTCGCGTTGACGCCTGTCCTCCACGAGACCTTCGCGGACGCCAGCTCTACCGGCCTGGGAGTCTGCATCCCCGAGGGGAACCTGGCCATCATCACCCAGACGCCCAGGAAAATCTTCCAGCGTGAACTTTGGGCAGTGTTCTTTGCCATTTTTGTGTCACCCCCACGTACTTTGATCCGATGTGATAATCAGGCCGTCATACACGCTCTTACGCGAGGCCACGGCCGTACTTTTTCTTTGTTCGAGGCCTTTGTGTCAACCGTGCTTCTGACCAATTCGCGACTCCAGCGACCTATAGGGGGCGCCACCACCAAACAAACATGGCGGCTGAGTCCAGGTCGCGTCGGCTCGGCCGGGCCGCCTGAACGGGTGGCGCATTCAGTTTAACACATTTTCTTTTGTTTAATGCCCAATTTTATAGGTATTTGAACTGAGACGGTTAAGTGTAACCGGTGCACATAAACTTGCAGAGCATAGTTTTCTTTTCCAGGTGATTTCTGTTCTTTTCGTGCCAAACTTTTGTTTCGGAGATTTCGTTCAAAACCGAAACTATGGGCTCCGGAGAGACGGTAATAAGCTCTAATCAGTTTTGATCATCTAAGAAAAGCGGCGATAACTACAGAATTGTTCCACCAAGAGTAATTTTCAGCTAACACGCATGCCTCGACCATGCGACTTATCTGTCCACGAAATCGAGCTTTTGTGCGTTTACGCCTTTAAGAAACAGCTCCAGTCGACTGTTGATGACCGAGGAGACGATCCTCTCCTCGGTCAACAACACAGGCTGCAGGACAATTACAAAAATTAAGCAAGCGCTTCTTGAGCCAAGGAGCATGTTAACCCGCTGGCGCCATACTAAGCAGCTGATACTCGTATTTCAATTCAGGTCTTATAAAAAAAAAGTAGCTATCGAGAAGTCATTTTGACTTGCTATGTCCCACTAAAGCGATATTAGTATATTCTCCGGGTTGAAATATGAGCTTAGTTAACTAGCTATTAGGTGAACTGCTGAATAAAAGTATATTTGACAGATAGCGAGATACTATACTTAAACTTAGCCAAATGGCTCTAGCCGGTAGCACGGAGACGAATGTGGACAAACTGAAGAGAGTCTTCATCGGAGATTCACGCAGAACCTTTCTGCTTTGAACTTGACTTCAAAACCTGAACGGAGAAAATTAGTATTTTTTGTGGCCGGTCAACCTGAGCAATGTAGACGTATGCTGCTGGCTTCGACGGGGGTGTAATATAAATATTGGAGGCGCGATAGATCATAATGCCGTGACAGCTTCTAACTTTGCAAGACGCGTCCCCCACCTTTTAAAAGCAGATAATTTCCCTCATTAATCATGTGCAGAGAGCAGGTTTTCCTGAATCAAGTAATTGCGAAATCAGCCCCACTCCTTCAGTGTGGTCCAGAGGCTTTTTCGGCGAAAAGCAACCAAGATGAATAGCCAAAGCACCGACCGGCGTAGGCGGCTCAAACTTGAAGCTAATCGAACACAACCAAACTCAGGAAAAGCAGCTATCGAACCTTCGCATTCACTTGACTGCAACACTGGTGTTCCCTCTAGAGAAACACCTCGTCTGTCGTCCTCAGTCCACTGTTCTACATCGTTATAAAGAAACCACTTATCAGTTACCAAGTAGTCGTTATTTTGAATCTGATTCGAGACAGACAAGAAATCAAAACGTTTTTCCGTGATTGCTCCCCATCCAAGAAATCGAAAGCACGCGTCCGTGTGTTGTGGAGTAAACGGGCTTTCAAACACGTGATGGAAGGAAACAATCTACTGAGGCTTCACCACACTAATGAACACACTGGCAAACGTAAGAAATTTTTGGACCTTCGTCAAATTACATTGTTCGCCACCGCGCCGACAACACGTATCCGCGAAAGCCACCAGAGACGAGACGCGGAGGGGCGCGGAGCGACCTGGTCCGGCTGGTTCCCGGTTTTCCCGCTTGGCGGCGTCCGTTTTGCTGGAGTCGCGAATAAAGAGGCTTGGCTCCAATGGCTCCCCACCGACGATAACCCACCCGACGACCCCTCTCGACTCCACCCCACATTTTCCCGTGGAAGCGAGTAGGGGCGCCGCCAGGGGGATGGCGCCTATATATAGGACCTCCTCCTGCCGGCTCGGGCATAAAGGTGACATACTGACCCATTGGTTCAGAAAGACTTCCTTTGATTTCCTTGCTTTCAAAGCTCTCACTGACGGCTCGGGCAGTCGTCGAGTTAGACACGCCAGGAGAAGCAGGGGTTCTCCTCCTGCCGGCTCGGGCAGTCGTCGAGTTAGACACGCAAGGAGAAGCAGGGGTTCAAAAAAACAAACAAAAAACGTGCATGATCGAGAAGATACGCCTCTCCTTTCATCTAGAAGATTCGCGTACACTCTTACCTCGAGCGTAAACGATAAAGAGGCCAGAATGACATTGCGTAGTCAGTGTCGCCCTAGCTCTTCCCCGAACATTATGGGTCGAATATTCGAGATGACAAGCATAGGAGATAAGGAGCCGAGCGCCGTATAGGCACCCTGCGGAGCTGGGAGCCGCTACCGATCCCTAGAGTTCCTCTATATGCTCCCCCGAAGGGGGAGCAGAGTTGCGCATTCGTTTTCCCCGCGCCGCCACGCCGCTATTCGCCGAGATCCATCACGTGAGGAGCAAAGCATCCGGCGCCATGCAAGAAAGCCACCTTTACGGTCGCTCCGCCGACGCTGCTTGCGCCCCGGCCACACCTACACCGTGGCCCCGGCGTATGTTCCCCTGCTTTCGCCCTCCTTCTCCTCCTCTCCTGATTTCCATGCGCGGCTGCGCGCGCGGCGCCGCTATTCGCCAAATTTAGTCACGTGAGGAGCAAAGCATCCAGGGTGTACAGGAAAGCCGGCGCTACGGCCACCCGCCGAGGCTGAATGCGCAACTCTGCTACCGTAGGTAGCTATATACAGGAACTCTACCGATCCCCAGCGAACAGCGCCACGCGTGGCCACTTTTGAGTCAGCGTAAGGAGAGCGGCCTCACGCTGCAGCTCCCGCGCTTCCGCCAATGTGTCAAGCAGGTGACACATGAGCAATGAACTGCGCCGCGCGGCGCCCGTTTTCATCGGTTCGGTTTCGGTTCGGTGCTGTGTGCGTCTCAAACGCTCTCGTGAGAACGTTCTAGTCGTCTGCGAAGTTATTCTAACTCCCAGGGGAGACACGGAAGGTCGTGTGAAATCACCATCTCAACTATAGTTGAGATGGTGATTTCACAGGCGGGTCTTCACGAACAACGATGACGGTGCCGAGAAGCGGCGGTTAAACTTGTGGGGTATTGCTACCAACACAGGTACCGATAGAGTAACCAAAGGGTTGTCTCAACAGCGGCGATAGCTCAAAGGAGACGTCAAACCTAGTAGCGCGGTCCCCACATCTCCGCGAGTAATGTAGACGACGTTTAGGGCTACGTTACCGCGGGTCGGTTCGATTAATTACCTCCGTCGGTGCCAATGATCGTCTACCTTGTCTCACTCTCTCGAATATAGCGGAAGAGAAGACACACGTACCACAGTAAGGACAGAGTCCAAGAGCATTTATTAGAACACTCTTGAAATGAACTACCATGTCCAAATCCAAAATGCCCCCCGCGCCGGCAAGGTAAGAAAAGGTCCTTACCTGCCAGACGCGGGGTTCCGGAGAGCCAAGACCGGGAAAGCATCGGAGAAGTCGGCGACACACGTCCTATCTCTTTCGCGGTCACCGAACGAGTCCCCTTTCCCGAAAGCGGGAAAACAAGAGGCGAAACCTCCTCGCCTGACAGCAGTGATCCGCATCCGAGCGGGGGAACGGAAATCGGTCCCCCCGGGAGAGAGTGAGGGGAGAGCCCCCCGTGAGCTCCGTCCTGTTCGTGAGGCGGACTCACGAACAGGACGGAGCTCACGGCGAAGAAGGCCGAGCATTCCGACCCGCGGCCGTTATCACAGCCATCGGGGAAGGGAGACCACGGGAATCCCGACATCCCCCCCTCCTTAAAACGGTAGGTGGGTCTCAAGAAAGAATAAAGGAGGCCCACCTGCTCTCATAAAATAATATATAACTCTGCGCACCCCCAACAAATACACGCGACACCCAGCGCGCGTCTTCACAGTGTCCGCCGTCAACAGCTCACGCACCAGGCCGAAGAAAAGGAAATTTCCTGTTCCAAGCACTTGACAGTCGCCGCCACAGCACCGCAGAGCATCACAGGCACCGTGCTGACGCCGCTGGACACAGGTGTCGCGGTACGAGCTGGCTGCAGTGGAGAGCGGTGAGGCGGTCATGAAGGCGGCAGCACCAAAAAGCCAACGACCGCCGCCCACCCGCAGAGACCAGCTAGGGAAGTCCCAGACACGCTTCCCGGGGGGTTCGACGCCATCTCGGCCGCAGTGGGCTGGTGAAGGTGGGGTGGACGACCTCGGAGCAGACCTGCGAAGTCGTAATGCGCCAGCAGCCAACACGCCCAGAGCCAGCCGTAGACCTCCCCAAAGGGAAGAAAGGGCGCCGCAACCCCCAAACGAGGGGGCGCGTGCGACCGACGCTCGCCTGCCTCGGGCCGCAAAGGCGGCAGAAACGGGCAGGAGCAAACGACAAACAAAAACCACAAAAAAGGTGGCCAGTTTGTCAACGGTGACAGGAAGGCGCTCAGTTGGGAAACGGACCCGACGAGTGGCCAGAGGACATATGCCACTTCGACACCGGAAGAAGTCATAAAAGGGAGCCCCTCCGTTCAAAACGCGTCCACATACCAAGCAAACTAATTGAGTTCGCTTAATGTGGGCACCGGGGAGAGAGCTTCTAGGAAAAACGCCGAGTTCTCAATCCTTTGCGCAGGCAGCTAACACAGAGGCTGCCTACAATACCCGGTTTTATAGTTACCGGAAGAGTCCGTTGACTATAAGTGGCCAAAAACAGATAGCAGTCTGCAGCTGGCCCGTCTTCTGAAGTCGAGGTAAATTGATACGGGGACTTCGAAGGGGCGGATAGAAACAAACCGCCATGCATACGCGTCTGCGAACGGGTGAGACGCAAGTTCCCGCGCAAAATAGCCGCCATCTTGCTCCCCACGGAGGAAGACAAAAGGGGCCGCAGCTCACACGCTCAAACCGGCTAGCTTCGCCAAATATTTGAGCTAGCTAGCTTACCGAGGCTAGAAAAACATGTCTTGCACTCGATACTGCTTGATCAAGGGCTCACAACGTCCAGTACCGAAAGCGAATCACCGGCACATCTGTGCTTCGTATGAACCGTGGAATCCAGTTCAAGGAATCATCTTGGCACGCGATATAAGCAGCAGGGATGTCCTGGTTTCTCGCTGCCGCAACGCAGTCAAACGCAACTGTCTGAACCAGGCTTTAGAGTCACTCTTCCACCTGGACCACGCGAGTCTGACAGATATCGCCAAAGGGCGCTCTGGCTACCTGGTGCCCGGGTTTCAGAGCAACATAACCTCCGAAAGTCTTAGAGTCACTCGTCCACCCAGATACTGTCACAGTGCGCCTCAGACCGCGTAGCGCCACCACCATTAACGCAAAACCATGGTCGTTCTTGGAAAGCAACAACAGGCTGCAGGAGTACGTTGGCATCAAGCAGATACAAATCTTTCCCGAAGAGAACCCTCCGCGCCCACTGCAATACCAGGGGCCCTAATCTGGACAGTTGGCGAGAAAGTCGGCGAGAAATCCGGCGGCTATGATTGGCCGGCGCCAAAGTCAAGTGCGGCGTCGGCCAATCACGGCCTCAAGATTTCTCGCCGACTTTTTTTGCCAAGTGTCCAGATTAGGGCCCCAGCAGTGAATACAGCGCGCGAGTCAGCAGTGTGCAAACTGCTTCTCGACGCCGACGGTTACGCGGCCCGGCTCCCGGAGCCCGTCAGTAGCAGTACCAGCTACTTATCGACGTTATTGGCAGTCGTACCGTCCGACTCTAAATGAGCAACCGCGACTACTCCGAGTCAAAGAAAATGCGCATATTTACATTCCCAGATTGCACTGCTGATCCTTCGCTACTGTTCTCTGCCAAGCCTTGCTCCCCGCCGGACATAAAAGTCCACGCGGTTCTCAAAAACGTCATCGAAACTTCTATATACATTTTCCCTTCAGGACAAGTTGTTGGTGGCGCGCTAGGAACCCAAATTCACACAGGTGAAAGGTTCGCCTCAAGCATGGAGAACAAAGGGTCTCCCGCAACAACGAATGTTGCTTAACGCACGCTAATTCAAAACAGGAACACGCGTACGAATCACACTGCGCTCGCTCAAAGGAGTGGTACTGCCGGTTGCCGACTCGGCCTTAATCGCTCAGCCATAAGTGGCGAGATCAGGACGCTCGTGGTACGGGGCGATCAAAGGCAAGGAATGTCGGCGAATAAGGCCGGACAAGGGGACAGAGGCCAGGAGCCACGACCACGATAAAGGAAGCTGTGGCCCCACGTTGGGCGCCATTTTATGTGGGGGTATTGCTACCAACACAGGTACCGATAGAGTAACCAAAGGGTTGTCTCAACAGCGGCGATAGCTCAAAGGAGACGTCAAACCTATTAGCGCGGTCCCCACATCTCCGCGAGTAATGTAGACGACGTTTAGGGCTACGTTACCGCGGGTCGGTTCGATTAATTACCTCCGTCGGTGCCAATGATCGTCTACCTTGTCTCACTCTCTCGAATATAGCGGAAGAGAAGACACACGTACCACAGTAAGGACAGAGTCCAAGAGCATTTATTAGAACACTCTTGAAATGAACTACCATGTCCCAATCCAAAATGCCCCCCGCGCCGGCAAGGTAAGAAAAGGTCCTTACCTGCCAGACGCGGGGTTCCGGAGAGCCAAGACCGGGGGAAGCATCGGAGAAGTCGCCGACACACGTCCTATCTCTTTCGCGGCCACCGAACGAGTCCCCTTTCCCGAAAGCGGGAAAACAAGAGGCGAAACCTCCTCACCTGACAGCAGTGATCCGCATCCGAGCGGGGGAACGGAAATCGGTCCCCCCGGGAGAGAGTGAGGGGAGGGCCCCCCAAGCCAGGCGGCCCTCCGCCTCACGAACAGGTCGGAGATCACGGCGAAGAAGGCCGAGCGTTCCGACCCGCGGCCGTTATCACAGCCATCGGGGAAGGGAGACCACGGGAATCCCCACAAACTCTGAGCGAGACTGGTTTGGTGTTGGTGGTGTGAGTTCAAGGTGCGGAATCTGTTTGCCGGAATGTTACTGCCACAGCCGATGAAGGAGTTCACGAGGGGTGTAGAAAAGGATGCCGAGACGGTGCGCTTTGTACCGGGGAGACCTTCGGCGTCGTCAGGTTTGTCGAGCGAGCCATTCGATATCGCCGGGAGACGAAGAAACGTGTTGTTCCTTTCGGAATTTCTCTGCTGGGTTAGTATTTTTGACTCCGTTGGTAGGTATTTATTCCCATGCCTATTTTTGTTTCATGATGCTCGCGAATAACGCTTTGTCACAGCTCATTTTAATGTCACGGTCATAACGCCTGATAATGGCTGCATTCGGTGTGACTTCCTTGGCATAAATTCAATAAAACATCTCCGTGTTTTTTCGAACGAAAGCGCCAAGTCTTTTATGAAAGCTGCTCTGTTTAATATGGACCTCTTAGGACCCCTGAACGCGGCGCTCATGGGTTTGTATACATTCCGCGGTTGTTGTTGTTTTTTCAGGCTTACTGACACGCAGTGCGCCTCGAGTTGTCTCAGCAAAGTTAGACACGTTGCATTTGAATTTCTAAATGTATATTTTTCACAGTCTTCGCAATTATTCATTAAAACGATTTCGATCTTTTTTTTTTTATTTTTTATTTCAGCTTAATTAGGTAGAAAAGAAAAGCAAACACGGCGTTGCTAGTGTTGTGAACATACGTTTTGCGGTAATGTTTTCTTCAACATTATTACTGTAATAGCTAATATAATGGTAGCATAAGAACGTTTGCGCCGGTTTTATTTGTTTTATTTTTATCTGAATACTTTAATTTACGTTGTGGGCATAAATAGTGCGTTTTAAACCGAAGTACTGCCAGTCGCTCTACGATTGGTGCCCCCGCAACTATGTGCGTCGCGCGACGGGCTTTTGCGTTGATCTGTTTGGGATACACAAATATCGCCGCGTACCGTTAGGTTAGGTTAGGTTAGGCAATATCATGTGTTACCTCCATGGTACTAATGAGAATGGTCATGCTTGCCGCCCACAGTTTGATAAAGAAACCGAGACACCAACGCAAACGGGGCACCCCTCGCTGAAGGATTGTGCTGAAACTCGTCGCTGACACGTTCAGACATAGCCTCCTATACTGACAAAGCCTGGCAGATCGCCACGAGAAGAGGCCGCCGAAATGGAAAAGGTGGAGGGGCAGACAGCGGATGAGAGGAGAGCCACGTGACTGGCGCCCCGCTGCGGCGAGACGCCGAAACACACTTCTCCCGAGCGAAGAAGTATGTTTCGGGTCCTCGCCGCTGCAAAAGCGGTGCGCTGACGTCCAGGTTCCCCGAGAACTGGCTTTTTGATGCCCTGTGCTACCAGATCCTCGCGCTCCAAATCTGCGACCGGGCACTCTATGGCTCCGCCGTCGAACTGCCAGGCTTTGTAAGCATAGAAGGGGGCTACGGTTCCGACATCCAGAAACGGCACGATACAGGCAATGTCGCATTTGGATAGAGAGCGTCGTACGTCTCCCCGTCGAAAGCAGGCTCTCCTCGGCTAATCTATTATCAGCCTTCAACCACTCCGGCTATCTAAAGCGTTCTTATCAAAGCTCTTCTCTGCCACCGCATCCACGCAGTCCCACACATGACGTCGCTGCGACCAAAAAGTCGCGCCTCTTGCTTCCTACCCACAATGGCCGGCACTCCAAGCAACGTTCCAGAGACGCAGACGGCCATCCTGGGCTACTGGGAAGGCATTCGGGGCATCATTGTGCCGATTCGCTGCATGCTCGCTTACGCCGGCGTGCCATACCACTTCAAGACCTACCCGTTCCTCCGCGGCGGGGCCACCCTAGTGCAGTGCAAGGCGCCCTGGCTGGAGGACAGGGCGGCCCTGGCGGAACAAGGGCTGCCCTTCCCCAACCTGCCCTACCTGATCGACGGCGACGTCCAACTCACCCAGAGCCTGGCCATCATGAGGTACCTGGCCAGAAAGCACGGCCTGGACCTGCCGGACGCTGACCCCGGGGCTTCGGCCAAGTTGGACATGATTGAGGCCCAGGTGAACGACTTCAGGTGCGTGTGTGGTCAATGAACTCCCGATTTGGTCCCTAACAGGGCTGGCAGTGCTGTCCCGGCGCGCTTTCTTCTCCTTCTCTCCCTCAGTTTCTCGACGCATATGGTCCGTTTGCCCCACCATCATGGGAAGTTCGCTTCGACGCCTATCTCAGCGCTTGCTGCAAGGAATTATATCGGTTGGCCACTCGTAGACCAACACTATGTTTAACAACAATCCACATTGCCCCGCAAGGCAGAGTCTCGGTCTAATTTCGATCCGGTGAACAACCCCTGAAACTTTCGATCCGGTAAGCCTCGTAAAGGCAAGCGATCGTGTAATAACAGCAGCGTGCTGCATGTTAATTAAAGACCTCAAGCTGGCAGTCGTATCTGCACTGGGAAGATTCCAAATCTACAGAGTGTAACAGTGTTGCTATAATATGGAAGACTAAACTCACGCTGTGTAAACATCTTACGTGTATTCATTTTTTTTTTTTCGCGTCACCCCAGACAAGGTGCGGGCACTTGACGTGCGCAAGAGCCAGATTCGCGTCAACCGAAGCGTCTCAACAACAGTGTCATCACACAGGCGTGACGTCGGAGCCGCGAGTGGGTGTATACGATGACGACCGATATCATGAACACCAATACCAATATATGAATCAGGAACGATCGCTAACCAAGACAGTCATATCAAATTTGGAGCGGTATCGCTGTCACTGGGTCCCTCGGGTATTATGAAAATTCAGAAATGAAGACACGAGTTATCTTATCATAGTGCTGTGCTAAAGGCAGCTCTGGAATTGCACAACGCACCAGAGATTATTGAGCCGAGGAGGCGAGGTCCATCGGTGAAATAAGAACACTTGCCGCTGCGCGTGTATTTCATTAAAAAACGATTACGCTTCGAATGCTCTTCATAATATATTAAACGAGAGCTGTCTGCCCCTTCAAGTTCCAACTCATCAAGATATGCCTAAATAGCGGACTACTCTGCTCAAGCTTAACTTACCTCTTTTTTTTTTTAGTAACTTCCAGTTTTATGTTTATCGCTACGGTAATTGGGAGTCTTCTTTAAATACACTTGCGAGCAACCTCTAATCAAAATATAAAATTACTTTTGCATTTTAGTGGTGTAAACTCGCCACCGCTGCTGTAAGGCAGCCAGGATAGCGGCCCTGAGAAAACATGACTTTATGTGACGTCATCAGGCAGAAATCGAGGGACCACTTCTAGACGACGCGGTAAAGACAGCAGTCGGAGATGCGTTCTTGGCATCATAATGTCGCAGCCATGCCGAACTAGGACGCAAGTATTCCCGGCGCCGCGCGAGACGCAGCTGGAGCGAGACGCGACTTGACACGCGACGCGGAAACATGGTCTTCACAAGACGCCACGACGACGCAGCTGGACCGAACGGCGAAGTCAACTTGGCAGCCGTTTTATAGTAGTGCGGCAGCTGCCGTTTTGAAACTGGCTCTTTTTTTCTGAACATTTTCACGGGGATAGCCGTCATAGCCGAGTCTTCGCAGCGGATATCCCGCGTGTGTTTCGTGTCCGTACGTCGTTTCCCGCTAAATTTAGCGGGAAAAGCGTTTTTCGGCTAAATTGTGATGGTGACGTCACAGCGTCACGTGACGCCATGTCACATAGCGTCAGAATTTCCCCGCTAGGTTAGCGGAAAAATGTCTTCGCTAAATTTAGCGGGAAAATGTATCCTCTAACTTTCGCGAGAATTTCTTGTCGCGTGACGTCGTGGTGCCATATGATGTCGCAGTGCCACGTCACGGAGCCTCGTGACGTTACAATGTGGCTAAATCTAGCGCGACGTACCAAAGATCGCTAAACGTAAAGGCGGCAGTGCAACTGGGTCCATGCAGAGCGCAGCGTATACGTCCCTGCTTTCGCCGCGGTTCACCTGCAGGACACCACGAGGGAATTTTTGTATTGTTTTACGCCGAAGCTGAGGCGACTACACCTACAGAAGCGTATCATGCTTTAAAAGCTCTCAGATTATGCCGGTTAGACGTTTGGGTCAACACAAGCATAGGGTCAGAACATAAACGCCAATGACAAAAACTCACAACCTACTCGGTTTTCTAAAAGGGGGCCCTGAAGAGGTTTCTGAGATCGCCCAAGTCTGGCGATAACTCACTCTGCGGGCTCTGAGCATCCTAAAAATCCCTAAACCATGACGATACGCGGCCGATTTCCCTATCAAAAAAGCAATCAAAGATCGGAACCTACCGAGGCCATCTTCGACGATTGGAGAAACATGTTCTGAAACAAGGAACACTGTCAGCCGATAGCAAGCGAAGGATCCTCGCGTCTCCGACCGGAGGAACCGCGGAGTGATATCTCGAATGCGCGCGGCTCGTTTCCCCGACAACCCGGGCTACGATTGAACCCCGCCAGCGCGCGCTCGAGCGCTCAAGAGCTGATGACCGGACACATCACTCCCGCGAAAAAATAACAAAAAAACCACAACATAGATAGCTGTTTTTGAGACGATTATTGCAATACAGTGTTTCCCCTCCGCGATAGATTGACATTTTTCGACTACTTTTACTTGCTTCTGTCATCTACAAAACATACACATTTTGTAATAAGAGTGGTTCCAATCTCGACGGAAGGTCGGGTTTGCATTGGTGCCATATATCGTCCTGGCTGCCGGAACAATGCTCCTCCCATTGCCGAAGATGACCTCGGTGCGTTCCATCTTTGATTGTTTTTTTTAAAGAGAAACCAGTCGCGCATCGTTATGATTTATGGATTTCTAGGATGCTTAGAGCCCGCAGAGTGAGTCAGCGCCATATTTAGGCGATCTCAGAAAATATTCTCAGGGAACTTTTCAATCTGGAATAATAAAAAAAAGTGGAGGAGCGTTTTTTATTTTTTGCATCTTTATGTTAGCTAGTCCTTCGTACAACATTCCTATTGCTCTCCGTTGTCGCGGTGGCCCACTGTTACTTCAGTTGAAGTGAATGTAGCCACTGCACAAGGCTACACGGCCTTATGAAATGGCTACGTTCACATCTATACGCGCACGCGACCGCACATCTCGCCTGATTTCGGAAATCTCGGCCGGCAGCGTATAGGGCTTTCGCACCACGAAATCCGTTATTCTTGATAAGTAATAAATCCACGAAACTCCATGCCCTAGAAAGCAAGCCCCACTTAAGTGCATCTCTGATATAAAATTTCCATGCCCAGCGCTTATCTCACGTGGGGCATACGAATAAAGCACGCTCAAACATAGCCTCCTCTATACTCACAAAACCTGGCAGTTCGACGACGGCGCCATAGAGCACCCGGTCGCAGATTTGGAGCGCGAGGATCTGGTAGCACAGAGCATTGCTCGGTGAACCTGGTATTCAGCGCACAGATTTTGCAGCGGCGAGGACCCGACAGATGATTTTCAAACCCGAAGAGAAAAGAAGCGGTAGCCCGAGGAACGCGAGAAGCACGAGCGGACATTCCATCGCTTGGAGTCGGGACAAGTGAGTTTCGGCGTCTCGCCGGAGCGGGGCGCCCGTTACATGCCTCTTGTCGGCTGCTCTACCTTTCCACTTTCGGCGGCCGCGTCTCGTGGCGATCTGCCAGGTTTTGTCAGTAGAGAGGAAGCTATGGCTCAACATGATGAGACCATGGCCCTTTGCAGTGGGCAAAGAGTCGCGTAATAATTCGTAATGAATACCCATTCTTTCCTTGGTGGGCAACCCTCTCTAATCCCGGTCAGTTTCGCTGCGGCACCACTGCTGGCACGCATCGTGGAAACTGTTGCACGCGCGACAACCCAGCTGCAGGACTGCGCGAGTAGAACACGGGACGACACGAGCTGTCTCCTGGACTGGCACCTGACTTTGAAAAAGTAGCGCCATTGCCTTCCCTGCCGGCTAACCTTATACGAAAAAAAAAAATATCAGATGCTAACATTTAGACGACAAAACCTCGCGAGGTGATTGCCCGATCGGTCCCAGTTGCCATGGCAATCGCCATTTCGGTTCATTCAAATCTTCGAAGCTTCGAAAGAATCATCCGGAACCAGTCGCACCAATATCGCTATGAAGTCTTACTGAAAGCGTTCCTCGAAAATATGGGCGTCTTTGGCGCTGTGCATGCGAACACTTATCAATCATGATTTCTATCTCCACATATCTCTAACCATGGTATTGTTTTGCTCGCGTATTTAAAGGAGCTGGTCAACAATTTTAACGCTAAAAGAATTGGCATCTTTTACTTTTGACATTGTTTATCTTGTCACAAAGGACAAAAACACACCTCCTTTCTTCGAACTGTTGCGATTCCGCCGCGTAATCGCGAGGCAAAAATTAGAATATTCCCCAACCTGTAGCCGCGAGCGGCGGCCATGAGAACCACGCCGCATGACGTCAATGGGGGTCTTGTAGAAAATAGCAAGTTGTGCAAATATGTGCTCGATAAAAGGTAACTTTGGTATCAATCTTGTTGTTCCAACATACATACAAATGCGTCAAAAAACTGGTATCATCGACAAAACTTTTATTATACGGAGTTTTAGTGACGCCATCAATCCTAGGTCCACAAAACCGTCAGCTCTATCTGCTACCGCGAACAGCCGCCAGAAGCCGGAGGGAGAAGGGGACAGGGCCGGACGGGTATGGCGTTCCCTTGGATGAAACTTTCCTCCTTTCAACATATTGTTCGCGGTGCGCCAGTACGTGGTCACGCGGTCGCCAGCGGATGAGTTCTCGCTGCTCATTGATGGCTTTAAAGAGAGAGCTTCGCCGGAGCCCCGCGCAACCCCCATCGACGTCACAGCGCAAGTGACTCGGAAGATGGTGAAAGAGTTGACAGGTGCCAAAAACCTCAATTCATGTCTATTTTTCAAACAAAAACTAGGACATGCAGGCAAAAGCGGTTTTTTGTTCTTTACTTCAGAAAGGTCGAGGCACCAACTCCCAAATTATTTAGGCAAAGCACTGAAATTGTTGCTCCTTTAAAGACGGTAAAATTCTCCTCCCCCCTACGAACCGCGCGCTCCTATTGGCCACAGCGCGTGTGATACTTCCACGCGGTACCCATGGGAACGTTCGCGAAACACGAAGCAACCGTTTGCCGTAAGTGCCGCTCTTCGAGTTCGGACCGTGACGACAAAGTGACGTATGACCACGTCCGACCTACGTAGCACATAGCGGAAGTCACTTAACTGGATTAACTGCGGTACTACTCGAACACACCCTAATCTCTGTTTCACTATGAGTGCGAAGCTAGTGCGAGTATAGGAGCTACAGGAACGTGTTCCGGGCTTTCAACGTCCCTGTCGAGCAGGCGCGCTTGCGCAGTGCAAGCCAATGCTCGCGCAAGCATCGTTCGGGGCATGTGGTTTCGGGGGGATGTGCTCGTGCTTTTAACTTCTGTTTCTATTGCACGAAGAGGAAAAGCTTTGGGCAGGACTCTAGAGCGTAGAAAATGGCGACGATGCTTGGTTGCTCAACGATGGCTCGACCAACGCGTACAATGACGGGTTTTCTGCGAGCACCCGGTTGCCTTCGCTATGCACGACGACTGTTTCTGACGAACAGTACCGCTTGTCGAAAAGCACCATCCGATCGCAGTGTGACCAGCTGCGCGCCGAGAGACGGAGACGATGAGAGATGATGACCGTCGAGCAGCAGCTACCAATCGAATCGCACTGAGATTTTGCGCAACGGGAAGCTGCAAGGGCGCGGTTGCCAACGATGATCTCATAGCTAATGCCCAGTCGATGGTGACCAGAGCCGTGACGGCCGTCGCGAGTGTCGCTGTCAACCGGCTGGGAAGAGGCGGCTGGGTCGACAAAACCCTGGACCGAGGAAGCTGAGGCATGTGCGAAAGAAGGCTTTCGTCGCCAAAACGACGAGCACACCGACGTCGTGGGGTGCGTTGACGGAACCTAGAATCTAACTGAACCTTCGTTACCGTCATCATCGGTCTGAAGGAGACCCTCACCGTTCTGAAGGCCTCCTACACTTTGCCGCAAACACCACTTTGCCATTAACGACATGGTGGTAAGTACGTTAAAACTTCAGGGTTTCTACCGCTTCGAAGTTAGTGCACGCTTAGTGCCTATGTCTACAGTTGACCGTTTATTGCGGTTTGTAGCTACTGTCATTCACGCAATAAAATCTGGGTGGGCTGCTGATGGCATTTTATTGTATCAATTAGATATTCTACCTTTCTACGCCAAGCTTCTGGAGTTGCATGTCAGTCATCGGACAGTCCTAAGAAACACTGTTCGATTCCCTGCCATTAACAGTTGACGAGAAGTTTAGCCAGTACAATTTTGTGGATGGTTGTCACCTCTGTGACCAAGAAAAACAATAAAGATACCATTGTCCTACATTCAACACACGTATGTTTAGTGTAAAGGTTATGATACCAATTAAATAGATTGTCGTTTCAAAAGTGACAGTAACTCATTGAAATTAAAGAGTAGTGTTAACTGGATTTGTTTAAATTTGCCTGCGATGCAGAGCAAATACGCACTGTTGACTTATCACCATCAAGCATAAACAACAAGCGGAAGCAGAGTAGATGTGTGAAGGAAAAGCGAGCATATGCTAAGAAAGAACTGCTACGTAACGTGAAGAATGTCAGCAACTATCTTGCCCTTGTGGTACGAGCTCAGTTGCTATGCACAGGCTTATGGCAGCCTGTGAATGTAGGATGCTCCCCATATGGTATCAACCAGTGGCGAAGCCAGGGGGGGGGGGGGGGGGGGCGGGCTTATGGGGGCTTCGCCCCCTTCCCCTCCCCAAATCCGGCGGGCCCTAGATATGCACACAAATTTTGACAACATCCACCCCCCCCCCCCCCCGCACCCCAAGTCATGAACATCTCATTCACCTCAGCTTCCCTCCCCCCTCAACCCCCTCAAAAGTTCCTGGCTACGCTACTACGATCAACAGCACTCAATAGATAGTCCACATTATCAGGACAAGCGAAATTTCTTTATTTTATGCCCCCATATAGCATGCGTTTCTGTCTTTCTATGCATGAAGGCAAAGCACACACTTCAGAAAACACTTGCGTGAAGGCTGCGTTCAGAATGCAGTCCCCGACAAACTTTCAAGGCGTTAACAAATTCCACAAATTAGATTTTCAACGAAACGCGTAAGATTTGCAAAACGCTGGCAAACTTACATTGCGTTTTACATAATTCACCTTTGTCGTCCGATGAATCAGCAGTGAGCGCTACACAAACCTCAATGAGCTTGTCGTTGTTTTCTTGCCGTTGGGGCGATCACTGGCGGTCGTGGCGGCGGCACAATTCTTTCTCAGATCGTTGGCTGCTGCCTCCGTGCTCGCAGAAGCGTTGGTCACTTTGTGACAAGATGAGGTTTTGAATCTTGACGCATGGCAAAGCTGAATGAAGGTATCTTACCGTCTTCATAATCTCAGCAAGGCTGCCGTTACGAGCCACAACAACACCACCACTTTCAAGTTCTAACACCGGCACAAATAGAAGCCAAGTCTTGCATCTCGCCAAGTGTTATACCGGAGACGTTGAACGCCAGCTCACCGTGCTCTTCAATCCGATCCTGCCGTGAATGGGCTCATCTAACAGCACGAAAGCATTCGTGTGCGCGTTGATCAAGTTACCGATCGCATGTCAAACCCCAGCCGCGGTCGATCCGACGAGCATCGCGGCCATGTTCTTTCGAGTTTATCACGCCAAGGGTACGGCTGTCGAGTTAAAACAATGCAAATACTCTCGTGCATTCTTGTTCTTACGTCATTTTGTCGTCACAACCCGAACTCGAAAAGCGACTGTTAGCGGCAAACAGAGGCTTTCTAGTTTCACGAACGTTCCCATGGCAAAGAGCGTTGAATCGTCACGCGCAATGAAGCCAATGGGATAGCGAGGTACCTATGTAGGGACGTGTAATAGCTTTTTTTTTTTTTGCACGAGCTTTTTTGTAAATAAAAAACTAAGTAAAAAGACTGCCCGGTCGCGTCCATTTCTTCAGCGCCGAAAGCAAAGAGGGAATTTTTGTATTGTTTTACGCCGAAGCTGAGGCGACTACACCTACAGAAGCGTATCATGCTTTAAAAGCTCTCAGATTATGCCGGTTAGACGTTTGGGTCAACACAAGCATAGAGTCAGAACATAAACGCCAATGACAAAAACTCACAACCTACTCGGTTTTCTAAAAGGGGGCCCTGAAGAAGTTTCTGAGATCGCCTAAGTCTGGCGATAACTCACTCTGCAGGCTCTAAGCATCCTAAAACTCCCTAAACCATGACGATACGCGGCCGATTTCCCTATCAAAAAAGCAATCAAAGATCGCAACCTACCGAGGTCATCTTCGACGATTGGAGGAACATGTTCTGAAACAAGGAACACTGTCAGCCGATAGCAAGCGAAGAATCCTCGCGTCTCCGACCGGAGGAACCGCGGAGTGATATCTCGCATGCGCGCGGCTCGTTTCCCCGACAACCCGGGCTACGATTGAACCTTGCCAGCGCGCGCTCGAGCGCTCAAGAGCTGATGACCGGACACATCACTCCCGCAAAAAAGAACAAAAAAACCACAACATAGATAGCTCTTTTTGAGACGATTATTGCAATACAGTGTTTCCCCTCCGCGATAGATTGACATTTTTCGACTACTTTTACTTGCTTCTGTCATCTACAAAACATACACATTTTGTAATAAGAGTGGTTCCAATCTCGACGGAAGGTCGGGTTTGCATTGGTGCCATATATCGTCCTGGCTGCCGGAACAATGCTCCTCCCATTGCCGAAGATGACCTCGGTGCGTTCCATCTTTGATTGTTTTTTTGAAAGAGAAACCAGTCGCGCATCGTTATGATTTATGGATTTCTAGGATGCTTAGAGCCCGCAGAGTGAGTCAGCGCCATATTTAGGCGATCTCAGAAAATATTCTCAGGGAACTTTTCAATCTGGAATAATAAAAAAAAGTGGAGGAGCGTTTTTTATTTTTTGCATCTTTATGTTAGCTAGTCCTTCGTACAACATTCCTATTGCTCTCCGTTGTCGCGGTGGCCCACTGTTACTTCAGTTGAAGTGAATGTAGCCACTGCACAAGGCTACACGGCCTTATGAAATGGCTACGTTCACATCTATACGCGCACGCGACCGCACATCTCGCCTGATTTCGGAAATCTCGGCCGGCAGCGTATAGGGCTTTCGCACCACGAAATCCGTTATTCTTGATAAGTAATAAATCCACGAAACTCCATGCCCTAGAAAGCAAGCCCCACTTAAGTGTATCTCTGATATAAAACTTCCATGCCCAGCGCTTATCTCACGTGGGGCATACGAATAAAGCACGCTCAAACATAGCCTCCTCTATACTCACAAAACCTGGCAGTTCGACGACGGCGCCATAGAGCACCCGGTCGCAGATTTGGAGCGCGAGGATCTGGTAGCACAGAGCATTGCTCGGTGAACCTGGTATTCAGCGCACAGATTTTGCAGCGGCGAGGACCCGACAGATGATTTTCAAACCCGAAGAGAAAAGAAGCGGTAGCCCGAGGAACGCGAGAAGCACGAGCGGACATTCCATCGCTTGGAGTCGGGACAAGTGAGTTTCGGCGTCTCGCCGGAGCGGGGCGCCCGTTACATGCCTCTTGTCGGCTGCTCTACCTTTCCACTTTCGGCGGCCGCGTCTCGTGGCGATCTGCCAGGTTTTGTCAGTAGAGAGGAAGCTATGGCTCAACATGATGAGACCATGGCCCTTTGCAGTGGGCAAAGAGTCGCGTAATAATTCGTAATGAATACCCATTCTTTCCTTGGTGGGCAACCCTCTCTAATCCCGGTCAGTTTCGCTGCGGCACCACTGCTGGCACGCATCGTGGAAACTGTTGCACGCGCGACAACCCAGCTGCAGGACTGCGCGAGTAGAACACGGGACGACACGAGCTGTCTCCTGGACTGGCACCTGACTTTGAAAAAGTAGCGCCATTGCCTTCCCTGCCGGCTAACCTTATACGAAAAAAAAAAATATCAGATGCTAACATTTAGACGACAAAACCTCGCGAGGTGATTGCCCGATCGGTCCCAGTTGCCATGGCAATCGCCATTTCGGTTCATTCAAATCTTCGAAGCTTCGAAAGAATCATCCGGAACCAGTCGCACCAATATCGCTATGAAGTCTTACTGAAAGCGTTCCTCGAAAATATGGGCGTCTTTGGCGCTGTGCATGCGAACACTTATCAATCATGATTTCTATCTCCACATATCTCTAGCCATGGTATTGTTTTGCTCGCGTATTTAAAGGAGCTGGTCAACAATTTTAACGCTAAAAGAATTGGCATCTTTTACTTTTGACATTGTTTATCTTGTCACAAAGGACAAAAACACACCTCCTTTCTTCGAACTGTTGCGATTCCGCCGCGTAATCGCGAGGCAAAAATTAGAATATTCCCCAACCTGTAGCCGCGAGCGGCGGCCATGAGAACCACGCCGCATGACGTCAATGGGGGTCTTGTAGAAAAATAGCAAGTTGTGCAAATATGTGCTCGATAAAAGGTAACTTTGGTATCAATCTTGTTGTTCCAACATACATACAAATGCGTCAAAAAACTGGTATCATCGACAAAACTTTTATTATACGGAGTTTTAGTGACGCCATCAATCCTAGGTCCACAAAACCGTCAGCTCTATCTGCTACCGCGAACAGCCGCCAGAAGCCGGAGGGAGAAGGGGACAGGGCCGGACGGGTATGGCGTTCCCTTGGATGAAACTTTCCTCCTTTCACCATATTGTTCGCGGTGCGCCAGTACGTGGTCACGCGGTCGCCAGCGGATGAGTTCTCGCTGCTCATTGATGGCTTTAAAGAGAGAGCTTCGCCGGAGCCCCGCGCAACCCCCATCGACGTCACAGCGCAAGTGACTCGGAAGATGGTGAAAGAGTTGACAGGTGCCAAAAACCTCAATTCATGTCTATTTTTCAAACAAAAACTAGGACATGCAGGCAAAAGCGGTTTTTTGTTCTTTACTTCAGAAAGGTCGAGGCACCAACTCCCAAATTATTTAGGCAAAGCACTGAAATTGTTGCTCCTTTAAAGACGGTAAAATTCTTTTTTTCCATGCCGTCAAGCACCTGCGCCGCAAATAGTGGTGGTACGAAGATGCTCTTGTTTCGCTGGTGTGTGGATAACAAAAATCTAGGTATTCAAGAAATGTCTTCAATAAAGCTACTCGAGACAAACGAATTTAGATCGACTCACCAAGAACAGAGAGCTCAAGGAAAAACTGCTCATTCCATGAACCAAAATGGCGACCATACGAAAAGCTTGGCGTTACTTTCCCAGGATCCCGCGACATTAGTTTGGGCTAGACTCCCTGCGCGGATAACAGCTTAATCACCTGCATCCGATCCGCATACTTTGCACTCGCATTCGAACCGCATTTGCAAAATTCATAACCGGATCCGACCCGCAATACCTGCATTCAATTTCCATATTAAAATCCAACGTGAAAGAAAAAAAACAACATCTGGATGGTGTTTTATATATGTAGGGTTCTGTGTTTTCGGAGTTTTTGTCATAAAATTCAGAGGGTATTCGGAGTTTATTTTTCGCTGAAGAACCGGGAGTTATGGGAGTTTATTTTTGTTAGATTCCAAAGTCTAATATTCGGAGCTATATTCTACTGTGTTCCAAATTAAAAAAACAAAAGAGTTAATGAAGTTCGGAGACAAACGCACTCTAAATTTATTAGAACTTACCATTGTCGAGGGATATTTCTGCAGCTGCACTTGGCATTGGCGCCCTTGCCACTGACAATATTAACTATCCCTTCGCAAATATTGCAAAGTGTTCTCTCAATAACAACCGATACCCTGAAATAACTAAACGATTCGACGTCGTCGCAAAGAAGCATGGAAGCTTCAGCTGCCATGCTTCCGAGCGACTATGAACCCTTCGATGAAATCTACGGGTTCATAGCTTTCACTGTTATAAAAAAGCACTACCCATCCTTCCTCCAAGAAGGAGAAATAGGATGGTCAAAAATGGAAAAGAAAACACTGGCTATTGTCGTGATCCAGAGGTACCAGATTGTAAGCTTTAGCAGCGCAGAACAAAAAATAATCCTCAAGATAATACATGAAAATTTTCATGATAAAGGTCAGATTTTAGTACCAAATATTAGTGCAGAAACTGAGACGACTACCGAATATCCCAAAGAGAAAAATGCATTTGAAAGTTGGAAAGATATATACTCTTTAAAAATCAGCAACCATTGCATGAAATTGGGACAGAACATAGGCAGGGTGTCCAGGAAACATCCTGATCTCTAAAAAAAATCCCTCACTGTATGTTGCGATTTTTCTGGCCCGTCTTGCGCCACGCGCCATCAAACACTGCTACACTGGTTGCGCCTCCCACGTCCGCATTTCGGTCTTCCCGAGATTTTGGCAGGCTGTTTTCGCGAAAGCGGCATAAACTTTCTTGCAAGTGAAGATTTTGTGGTACACCGGTTTTACCAGCTGAGTTCGCGCAAAAGCGCGGGAGTTTACGGCTTTCAAGTTTACGAATGTCAAAACTCGTGCGAGCTCCCGCTGCGCTTGAAGGCCGACCTACGGAATCGTCTTCCGCCGGGCAGAAAACCGGCTCCCAGTTACCCTCTCTCCATTCCCCCTCGCACTCTTCTCTCCTCCTCTCCCCACAGGAGCGAATCTCTAAGCTATTCCCCGCAGAAACGAGGAGGGTCTAACTTTTTCTCAAATGGGAAGGAAGAATTGAGGGAGAGTTTTCTCTTTTCTGCATGTTGGTCGGTCTTTAAGCAGGGAATACATGAGCGACAAAAACGGGCGCCGCGCGGCAGTTTCCACGGCAACATTCGAACAGGCTGTCACGTGGCGGCTTGGCATAGGTCCATGCATCACAGCGTCCCGGGCTGTTGTTATGGGAATCGGCGCACGGCGCCCGTATTTGCCGCTCATGTGTCCCCAGCTTTACGCCTCCATCCAGCGAGGCACGCCTCCGCGTAATCGTCGAAATAAAAGAAGCCACTCGGGGCACTCGCTCTAAGTGGAATTCGAAGGACGACAAAAGCTCCTTGTGTTTCCCAGTACTTTCGGACGCGTACAAATATCTGCACTTGTGACAAAGGGAGCAGATCGCATCGCACAGCATCGTCAGCACGCCGATGTCGCACATCACTGAGCTCGCAGAGCCATAGCCACTTGTTCGGTTAAGGGTTTCTAAGAACCCGCTCTTTGTTTTAAGGCGCTTACACACATGAACGCAGTGCCGACTGCGTCGGAGCAGTCGCTGCTGCCGTTGTTAGGCTTAGCACGCCGAAGTATATATATACCTCCCTCCCCTGGCAAGACTAACCACATTTTACATTCCTGTTTGTTTATACAGCGTAAGGTCGGTCTGCCTTTGAAGTGTGGCGACACTGATTTACGCTGAAGATGAGAAATTTAAATAAAGTTAAAAGGTGAGCTATAGTTAGTAGTCATTATACATGGTGAACAAAAGCAGCGTGAAAGACAAGAACAAAAGAAGGAACATCCACGACAGGACGCCTGTCCAGTTGTCTATGTTCCTCTTTTTGTCCTGGTATTTTGCGCTGTTTTAGTTCATCATCTATGACAAATTTAGCCTGTGCAGTATCACCATTAGCACGGGGTCTTCAACGTGCATCAATGGCCATAAAGCTTTGCGCCCCAAGAATCTCGGAGGCCATAGCACCATTATGGCACCGTCTGCGAATGCCGCCGTAGATTACCCGAAACAGGTTTTGTTTTTGTTTTTCTTTTTTGAACGAGGTAAGTTAATTTTCACTGCAGGCTTCCACCACCTACACTCTAAAAAACAAAAAAAAAATCCGTTTTTGAAAAGCTCTTTGATGCCCCAAGAACTCTTTCAGCTCACGAAGACCGGTTTCGTCTCAAGCCCTATTGGCTCCTGGCGCACTAGAAAGGCAACTGGGCGATGAAGAACTCTTTCGCACCAAAAAAGAAGCCTAAAGGAACCCCCCCCCCCTTCCCCCCATAGGTATTCCAAGAAAAACCCTCTTGGGGGTGCTTACAAAACTTTTTATAGGATGCACAATATGGACAAGCCACAGAACCCCTAAAAGTTATTTTGCGACCAGATATTTTTTTAGAGTGTAGCGCACCTCTGTACACTCCGCTCACCCTCAAATAGAGACCACAGTCAATGGCACAAGCTTATTACGCAACAACTTTCATTTCTATATCTCAAACGTTCTTAGAACTTCCCAGAACGGCAGCAACAAGTTCCACTCGACGCCCAAGTCCCGATACAATCTATAGGAGTCCGTATCACCGCTTTTTGGAGGTTTCACCGAGCGTTTTGGGCAGTCACTCAAAACGTACGTGTGCCGCCGATGCCAACCGCCTCTTCGTCGCCCCCTCGAAAACGGGACCACACCTCGACCGACCTGATCGGCCGTCCTCCCTCATCCTTCTTCCATCTTCATAAGCCACTGATCGGAAAATGACAGATGATAAGAAATAAGCAAATCTCAAACGCCGCAGAAAACGAAAGAAAATGCTGGGGACAAGAAAGAATGGAGGCCTCGGCGTGAAGGTTGAGCAAGAGCGCTCTCATGCTAGACACTGTCGTTGTTCACGGTCGAGGTTCGATACCCATAAATACATGAGCGCGCGCGTGACAGAAAGACGTTCTCTGTTGGCACGACAATTTCTGACCCTGAGGAACGTGTCATATAATAGATGGAACATCATGCGGCTGGGATGGTGTGGGGAAGACAGGGCGGAGTTGCCTACTGTAATGCTTGGGGAGTTCTATTCCGGTTTAAATCTACGAGTGAACTGTTCGTGGAGGAGCCAGTAAGCAGGGATCAAAGCAAAAAGTTAAGAAGTTGGATTTAAAAAAAAAATGAAAGACGCCGAATTAGAGTGCAGCTCTTGAGGAGGAGGAGGGAAGGTGCGGAGAGGAGGGTATGCCCCTGCTCCTCATCCGTATCCTCCCCTACTCCTCTCCTGCTCCCCTCCCATTTAGCGGAAAATTTACGCTAAATTTCTAGCTAAATTTAGCGGAAAAAATTCCCGGCTAAATTTCACGGGGAATTTTATTCGCTAAATTTAGCGAAGAAATTTTCCGCTAAATTTAGCGGGGAAATTTACCCATAATGCAACGCGCGGTGACGTCACAAGTGACCCTTGTGACGTCACACGTGAGGTAACGTTTGACGTCATTATGGAAAACTTCCCACAATGCAACGCGTAATTACGCCGACGGCGACGCCGCTCAAGCCGAAAACGGGCGCCTAAGAGCAGTGCTCAAAAAGTACACTCAAACACTATATTGATGATACAAAAACCTCAGAGGAAAGTGAAACAAGCGCTCGTACAGAGGCAGTTCACGGGTTTAGACAATCTCCACGGAGTGCACGGGCCGCATTCTTTTTTTTTTTTTTTTTTTGCTGATTGCATTAGGTGAGCGGCGTTTGGCAACTTCCGGTTCCTTAGGCAATTTTGTTTAGCTGTTGACAAGCGACGTCGATCATTTGCAAGCCTTTCTAAGCATGGTTCTGAAAACTAAAGTCCGGAGGTTTCAGAATTATGCTTGCATAGGCTTGCAGCTCATTGTTGTCGCTTGTCCATGGTGAAACAAAATTTCCTAAGGAACCGGAAGTTGCCAAACGCCGCTCACCTATTGTACTATCGGAAACAATATGAGCCTGAACGCGCGTCCGCGTGTCGCCACTACCTGAGGCGCCGCCGTGTGCGGCGCCCTCGTGAATTTTGCGCATGCGTGTAAAAATCTTGTTGCTGTTCTCGCTTTGACTGTTCACCCCCCTCTGTCGTCTGCTAGGCGGGCGCTGGCGGCCGCTCGCACTGTTGTCGGGTATGCGACTCGTGTATTTCCGTCGCAACTCAGACAAACGACTTAACATGATTCAGGACTTTAATTTGCGATAACGCAATGCCCATATTTGATACGTGATAAGTAGCTGGCTTCTTTCGTTGGGTCGAGATTGTGGGATTCTAGTTTACCCCAAAGTCCTCAGTGAGGCAAATGCCCACTCCGTAACTCGTCGGTTGCAATAAAGTGGGTTTCGACTTACCTTGCTGATCGCTGTGAGGCAACACCCACTCCGTAGGGCCGCTGCTATGGCGGCTACGGCCGGGTCCGTCCGGTGACTGCCGTTGTTAGGCTCCGGTGGACGGGAGACCACACTAAACACAGGGATACCGTAGAAACGTGTTTATTGGGCTTACGCCACACGCTTTGCGCCCGTAGGCGGAACAAAAGAGAAATAAGGTTGGCGCTGCCTTAATTGGCAGGATCACCAAAAGGTGGGTCCGCGCTGCCGTAACTGGCAGGATCACGGAAAAGGGGGAGCAGAAAACAACGATGACTGCTCCGTCGAGCGTAGCTCCCCCTAACCAAGAGCCCCGGCCACAGAGTATGGCTGGCTTATGTAGCCTGCGGGAAATAGACGCGCCCGGGGAAGCCGGTAGAAGGTCACTCCAAAACGGGACGCGTCCATAATCACTCCCAAGGGTGTGCTGAAGGCGCGATCACCCAAAATGGGCAAGGGAGAGCCGGCCCCTTCGGGGAATTCGGCCTCGTGGTTCCTTGTATCCGGGAGGCCGACGCCATTGATGACGACGACTCCCACGGCCTGCTTGAAGCTAGGCCTAGATAGTGATAGAGGGAACCCCATGGTTCCCACAAGATACAGCGATAACATGCAAATAGATTCATGAAAAAATATCTACAAAGCTTAGCGTTCAACTACGGTGAGCCCGGAAAAAATTTAGTTGAGTGAAAAAACGGATCAACATAGTTGAGCTGTGCCCCCGATGCTACTCTCAGAGGGCTATCTCCAGCATGGCTGGAAGACCGCTGAAAACAGTGAACAGGATAATACAAGCATATAGGGACGACGAGAGAAGGATTCAAGATGCACCCCACCCGCGTCGACCACACGCAACAGCCGAAGAGGTCCACCATGTCGTCGCGGTCATTTCTATGGACCCGTTCCAGTTTGCACGAAACATCAAGGAAGCCCTCGATCTTGACGTCAGCGAAATGACGATCCGACGAAGGCTTGCTGAGGCGGAGTTGAAGAGCCGAATGTCGGCCCAGAACCCTTTACTCACCGACACAAACAAGGCTCAACGGTACCGATTTGCACAAGCCCACCAAGAGTGGACAGTCGACCAGTGGAGGACTGTCGTCTTTTCTGACGAGTCAACATTCATGACCTTCTGGGACCAGAGGCTGCCAGTGTGGCGACCCGACTGCCATCGGTATAAAACTCTGCCTTTCTTTTTATTAGAACCAGTCTTTTGTAACGTGCAATCAATAACTGTTAAATGTTTTTTGTTACGCACCTATGACCCTCAGTTCGTCCAACATGTCGCAGCCAGTGGTCGGATCATGGTCAACGTCTGGGGGGCGCTCTCCAAGGACGCGCTTGGGCCACTCTTCAGGGTTGAGGGGAGCTGACGTCACAAATTTACTGCGAAGTAATCGACCCCTATGTCCTGGACGGTCCCTTTACCGATGGTGCCTTTACCTTCCAGCAGGACCTGTCGCCCGTTCATACATCTGGGATGGTTCGTCGCCTCCTTGAGGAAAGCTGCGTCACCGAGCTGCCCTAACCCCCCAAGGGGCAGACGTCAACATTATAGAGAATGTCTGGGGGCGCATGAAGGCAGCCATGACGCGGCGTCTTCTTCACAGGGACACAGCTGACGAATTGTGGCGCTTCGTCTTGGAAGAATGTGAAAAGCTGCGGAACGAGCGGAATTTTGTTTCCGCTCTGTTCAGCTCCCTTGCTTTCAGGATGAGAGCCGTCGTCGATGCTCGAGGCGAGATGACATCATACCAATGCTTTGTTCTTTTTTATGGTTTCGTTTATTTTGATTGCCGAGATAAGTAAAAATGCAACTTCCTACCGACATTTTTGTGAAAGCCAGCGTTGGTTCTGTCCAGAAAGGACAGTGTGAGTCTTCAATAGTTCTCTTTTTTTAAAACCAGGTTTGGTTGTGTTCAAAAAGAACACAGTATGATCACTCTACGAATAAGCCTGTCGAGCCCATGGCCGACGGCGTAACAAATGTTTTCACGTGTTAGGGCCACGTGTTCAAAGAATAAAAGCATTGTGTTTCACTAAAGGCTCTCGTGCAAATCAACACCTTTAAAGTTGTCCAGGCCGAACACAATTCGCGTAGGAAGCGCGGGTGTCCGTCGGAGCACGCAATGTTGTGCGGCAGACGACAGCGTGAGTGGCCGCCAGCGCACGCACGAGTCGCATAGAAGGCGACAGCACGAGCGGCCGCCAGCGCACACAGGAGTCTCATAGCAGACGTAAGGTGCCTCAATGTCCTTCTGTTTAGGGTGATGCCATCGTTTGTAGCACCCGATGCCGACAGCACGCGCTCACAGGGAAAATACAAAGAAATTGCAGGAAACAAAATGTCGCCGTAGCACAGTCGGAGCCATGAGCGCGTGCAGGGACACGCTCTTTCTCGCGCTTCAGAACAAAAAATAAAAATAAGCGTACGAAACAAAATGGCCAGATGTCATCACCCCAAGAACACTGTACCCCAAGCAAGGCCACATGAAGGCACCCTAAGCAGACGATACCACGAGCGGCCGCCAGCGCGAGCATAGCAGACGACAGACGGGGGTTAACAGTCAAAGCGAGAACAGCGACAGGATTTTTACACGGATGCGCAAAACTTCACAACGGCGCCGCAGGGCGGCTCCTCAGGTAGAGGCGATAAGCGGAGACGCGTTCACGCTCATATTGTTTGCGATAGTACAGCCCCGAGTAATCTATTATCACCATTATCGTCACTGAGAGCTTCAAAATGCAAGGCGTGGCGAGGACCTATAACTCCACAGCCAATGAGCGTCAGCCGAAACGAACGCCGAAATCACACAGCAAGAAACGCCAACCTAATAAGCCATTGTAATATGGTGGAAAGTGAAGCAAGCTGGTGGTACATGGTACATGTTTTTTTTTGCGCTTTTTTACTTTTTTTTTCACCTAATAAGCCATGCCCGCAATGCCCTAAACTTTCCGTGGTATATGAGACCACAGCGTGATCCGATCAAACCTATCAAGAGACTTTGGGAGCAACTACAAAGCCTCGTAAATAGTCACCTAATCCCTGGAGTGGTTAGCCCCAATTATATTGCTGGCTCTCCGAAGCTTGCGGAATTAAAGGGGCGATGCAACGATTTTTGTAATTTGCGCAAATACCGCTTAGAACGGATCCCTGACGTTAATGACCTGTGAAATACCCGTTCGTTTTTCACGACACGCAATCGAAGTCGCAGAAAAAAAATTAAGAAAAACGAGCAGCGTTCACCCCCTAAACTCGCAGCCAGAACAAGCGGCCACGTGATCTGGAGCCGATTATTTGCCGCCAATGTTGATGATAGCCATGCGCTGGGGTTGGCAAGGCACAGGACACGCGCTGAGTTCCAGACATTGTTATGGCTCGGCTGTTGTCGTCATTGCAGCGATTGGACACGGGCCACAACCCGAATGTTTCTCGAGCTATCGATTATCACGAGCCCAAATCGAGTGTCCACGCCATGCTCGGGTCCAATCTATCAGCCGCATTCAAATATCGTCACTGGGCGGTACTGCTACCGCCCAGCTACGTCATCAGGTTTTGCGAAGGAGAGATTGAATGAAAACACTCGGTTTTGTCCTCGAAATTACGGCGCAACAAAGGAGTTTCTTGGTCAGTGGCGTTGCGTGCGAGTATCCTTGAGTCGCACTAGTGCCAGTAAGCTCGTGTAAAGTGAAAAACATTCCAATTGAATATCGTTGCACCGCCCCTTTAAAGTCGGGTTTACACATACATCGCAGCGCTGGCTCAACTCTGGGAACAGCACTGATGCAGCGCCGCGTCACTAAAATAGTGCCAAGTCATCAGCGATTTCAACACTATTTTCAGTGCTGACAAATAGTGATGACGTAGCGCTGCGGTACATTTGTGAACTGGCCTTTAACCATGATATATCTCGATTGCCTCGAATACCGCGCCGACGTACCGTCGACGTTCATCCGCGTGTTTCCTGAAATGAGGACCAAAGTTTTCCCTGTATAGACAATGCGGTAGTCACCGTCATCGGGCCTATTTATTAAGACAGCCTATCGTGGCGATTAGTTAAAAAAAAATATTTAATTAGTTTTGCCCGCTAACTTTTTAATTAGTCAAAATAAACGTATAATCCCAATTAAAACCCTGTTGGGAATCATCGAAACATAGTAAATCTGACAATTCTAGGAAAAAATCTCGAGCAGGTGCCTCGTTTATCTGAATCCCGAAAATGCGTCCAACGTCAACGCACCCGCGTCGTGGTTGAACGTTTTCGATGATGCCCAACAAGTTTCTAATTAAAACTCTACGTCTATTTTTATTAATAAAAAAGAAAGTTGCGATACAAACCAAAGACTAATTTTTTAGGAACACTGCGCAGTGTCAAAACCAACGTGGTCTACATTCTAAGAAATTAGACTCCTCTCTCGCAAAGCGCTTCAGGAAACCAATCGTTCAAATGTATGGAAGGAGCTCAGGGAATGACGAAGCTCAAAATATCCTTGAAACGTCAGGCACAGTCTGGGCCGTGGCACTGCAGCATTACCTTTCACCGTGCTCACTGCCACAGCGCAGACTTTTTGGTCTGTTGTTTTCTTCGGTCTAAGCATATTATCAGCCCCTTCATTGGCTGGGGACCGATTTATTTTATTCATTTATTTATTTTATGTATTGCTGGCCCGTTGACCGTGGCAGCCAACGAGCTTGAGTATGGCTTAGAGCGGTAAACCGCAACCCAGGGCCTGCACCGGAAATGGCACCCCCCCCCCCCCCGGTTGCTGCCATCTTGCCCGTTTGCCACATTAGTGATCACGTGACGTCAAGATGGCTGCGCCCAGAGGTGGGTCAGATCCGATTGGCGAGATCACGGTAAGCAGAGGGGCCCTCTAGGGATGCGTTCCAATCTTATACCCCTGTCAGATGGGAAAGTAAATGTCATTTTGATCGAATGTCATTCACCGCTCGGCGAATCAGCTCGTGATCCTGGTTCTTCACGTGATCCTGGTTCTTCATCGCTCACGCTCATTGGCCGAGCTGTAATGTCATTTTGCTTAAATGTCATTTAACGTGCCCGTCTGACAGGGGTATTACTCGAATGAATCCGCGTTACTCCGGTGGGTCATGTCACGTGACAAGACTGATAGAGCAACTGGACGCGGGTAGGTTTTCGAACGCCAAGGTTCAGAACATTTACCCTAGAGTGAGATCAAGTAAATTTTTGAGCGCGGCCCTGCTTACCGTAATGTTGCAATTCTGATCTGGCGCACCTATGGACGCAGCCATCTTAAAGTCACGTGATCACTAATGTGGCAAACGGTCAAGAAGGCGGCAACCGGGGGGGTGCCATTTTCGGCCGCTGGTTTACCGCTCTAAGTTTACTCAAGCTCGTTGGTGGCAGCAAGCAACATACATTTAACAAAACAGTCAGGAGCATACTTCCAATAAAGCATCACACGATATAATATCCATTGTATTAGATATAAAGCGAGCACAAAGCGGGAATGAAAAGAAAAAGAAAAGAACTAAATGCACGTAAAAAAGAGTGGATCGATTTAACAGTAGCAATAAATTAACAGCAATCAACGAAGGCACGTGCCATGTACGCTACAATGCAGCACGCGATATATACATACATGACTTCAAAGAGAGGGAAGAGAAAGAAAATAACATCGAGGCAATATCTTCACAGTTTAAACGCAATAAAAAAGTCGAACAGCCTTCTCAAACATCGAAGCATCTTTCATATTGAAAATATGTTCGGAAGCTTATTCCAATCGTTAATCGTGTTTGATGAAAAATAATACTTGAAAACGTCGATTCTGGTCAAATAAGACAGCAATGCTTGTCTTTTGTTATCTGTTGGTAATGTTCCTAAGATAAATATCGCGGTTGACGTTGAGTTGGACATCGAAAACAGACTCTTTAGACTTGCAATCGTTCTCCTAACCTCTAAAGTTTCCAGCCAACAAACATTCATATTTCTGTTCACAGACAATGTTGATCTGTAGTTTGAAAAAAAAAAAATCAAACGTGTGGTCTGCATCCGTGTTCTCTCAAGCATGTTTTATTTCGGTCTTGATTGCGGGGTCCCAAACGACACAGGCATATTCTAGAGTAGGCCGGATTATCAGCTTTGTAGGCAGCAAGTCTTCTTCTTTATTGCTGTTTTTAAGTTTATGTCTAAGCTTGCATAATTTCCTAGGGGGTATTCACTGGACGCCATATTGTGGGCGCTGTTTAGAGCGCATGCTCAGAACGAGCTCACATCAATAGGCTGCTAAGACCGAACTCTCGATGGTGCGGAATGCACGTTGCAAAAGACTGTGGAAGCTCGCCATCAGCACGCGCTCAGAATTCGCGCACACAGCTATGGCCGCCAGTGAATATTCCCTATAGGAGGTATTCACTGGTCGCCATATTTGAGGTCACTGTTTAGAGCGCATGCTCAGAACGAGCTCGCATTAATAGGCTGCCAAGACCGGCAATCTTGGTGGTGCGGAATGCACGTGGCGAAAGAACTGTGGAAGCTCGCCGTCAGCACGCGCTCCGCAGCCGAGCACACAGCTATGGCCGCCAGTGAATACTCCCTATAGGAAGTATTCACTGGCGGCCATAGCTGTGTGCGCGACTGCTGAGCGCGTGCTGATGGCCAGCTTCCAGGGTTCTTTTGCAACGTGCATTCCACACCGTCAAAATGGCCAGTCTTAGCACCCTATTAATGGGGGCTCGTTCTGAGGATGCGCTCTAGACAGCACCCACAAATATGGCGCCCAGTGAATACTCCTTATACGCAGCTGCGTACGTGTTTACAATATGTGGCTTCCATTTTAGGTTTTGACTTATTGTTAGCCCCGAATACTTGAAAGTTTCTGTTTTGGTCAATTGTACATTTCCAATGTGATACTGAAACAGAGGTACATTATTCTTAGTGGCGGGAGTACAGGATGACTTTTTAAAGTTAATTTACATTTGCCATCGGAAGCACAACTGCTTAAGGCTGGTTCACACATACCCGTTTTCTTACGTTACGCTACGAAAAATCACCGGGAGATCTGTGCTTCGTATTAAGCGTGGCTACCAATTCAAGGAGATAGCCTGGCACGCGACATTCGAGACACGAATGTTTCGGTGACTTGGACGTAACATAAAAAAAACGGTGCTGTCTGAACCAATCTTAAAAGTTGGACCAAGCTCAACTCATAAAATTGAAAGAATAAAACACAAAGAACATTTATTCTTTCAATTTTATGTATTCGTGTTCAACCCGCTCGCCTTCATCAGTCAAGCTCAACTCCTTACGCTACGTTAGGACGAGCCTTGTGTCCTTGGTTTGCCACGGTACCACCAAGGTTTGCTAGCATCTCGTTCACGCGGGAACCTTTAGAAGTCGTTGCCAGGCATTCCTTGAATCGGTACCCACCTTAATACAGCTAGGTCCCGTGTTTTCAACGTACTTCAGAAAACGTTGTGCATAAACCCAAATTTATGATCCCAGTTATGTACCTGGGCCCGTTTGCTCGAAGCTGGTTAACTCTAACCGCGGTTAAAAGTTAACCGCGTTTCCCTACCTAGGTACCTCCGAGTACCTAGCCGCGTTCGACAAAAACTCGATGCACAATTTCTCCGTGTTTTATTATTATGCGGTAGCTCCCGCCACCTGCCGGTCGAAGCAAACAAATAGCCTTTTAAGAAACTTTTTCGCTAGTTTTGTCTTTATTAAGAAAAATAAAACCGACATCTTATCGTAGTGTTTCTTTTTATGCATAAATATATATATATACTTTAAAAAATCATAAATATTTTGATGCATCTATTGTTTCGCCAAACACAGCATAAGTTTACAGCGTTGATTTCGGATCTGGCAACGGTCTTTATAGATTTGTTGTTTTGTTCTCGTATCTTGCAACGCACGTTTCCCGCGCTTTAGTTATCAGCTGATTTTCACTGTTTGTCTTCTCTGCCGTTTGCCCAACCGACCCTCCGACTCGCCCGCCGACTGACTGACAACTGATTTGCGGACGGATTGGCGAAGATAAGGGACGCAATGTCGACTGTGACGCGACGCCGACATCGAAGAGAGCGCGTGTTCGCCCAGTACGCTGTTGTGATGATGGGACGGCAGCGTGTGTTCCGTGACCGCTTGAACCCTTTGGAGGGGTTCGACGAGGACGAACTGCAGGAGCGCTTTCGATTCGGTCGCGCGGGCATTGTGTTCCTCGCCGACACACTGCGCCCGGACTTGGAGCGGCCGACGCCTCGCAGCCGCGCCCTCTCTGCAGAGCAGCAGGTCATTGTCGCCCTGTAGTTCTACGCCACGGAGAACTTCCTCATCACCGCAGGGGACTACATCCCCGTGCACGTCTCCACTGCTTCGCGGACTGTGAGGCGGGTGACTCTGGCCTTGTCACGTCGTGCCCGAGACTTCATAGGGTAAGTGGTTTGGAGCATCTCCTGGCGCGTCCCCATACTAGGCGCATGTGCATGCCAGTTTTCCGAGAAGGAAGCCTGGGCCTAGATCGCTCGATGAGCAATCACCATTATTTCAGAAACCCTTTGTATAGAAATTTTGGTGCGTGAAAACCTGAGTTCGTTGAAGGTGGTCTTCTCAGCATACCTATTCTACAATTTATTTACGGCGCACCACCTGTGCAATGACCCTTCAGTTTTTGTTTCTTAAGCTGTAGACTTGCTAGCATGAATATCTGCCAGCGTATCGATCCCCCCGTATACTGGTACCTCCCTAAAGGAACATTAATAGTGTTGCTTCAGCACTCGATATTTGTTTTCTGGTTATGAGCGTGACATGCAGACCAGTGAACTGAGCAGTAAAATTACACGAACCAACTGGAGTGTACAAAATGACTCCCTTAGTACCTATTATTGGTGCAGGTGCAAATGCAACTAAACTACAAATAAAGTAGGAGTGCAGATATTTATAAACAGCCTGGTTTCTACACTCCCAACTATGCACTTGGTGCTACTGAGCTAGTCTTGCGGCTACTGAGTACTGTCATTGTGCGGACAAGGTTTTTATTGCTCGCTATTGATGAAGATGAATGATAGGTGTGTTATTTCTAAGCATGTGATCACAACAACAATACCATCGCTGTTAATGTCATAGTGCTACAGACTGACTCAAATTCATCTACAATGCAGGTGGCCAGGTGAAGCTGAGGGTCATGCCTTGCAACAGGCCTTCTTTGAGGTCGGTGGGTTTCCTTAGGTCGCGGGTGCTGTTGATGCCTGGAAGCACCCACGACTCTAGGATATTCACCGAGGGCTCGGTGTCAGGCAAGCTGGCCGATGGCGTTTACGATGGTCTACTGCTTGGAGATAGCGGCTACACCTGGCAAGCCATGGCTGATGACGCCCTTCTTCTCTCCGTCATCAGCAGCGGAGGTCGCCTACAATGCGTCGCATAGCACAACGAGGAGCATCGTGGAACGGTAAAGCCAGGCTATGCGTCCTTGTTCGACGCTTCAGGGTTTCGGCACCTTGAGGCACCCAAACTTTTTCATATGGTTGTGCCTGCGCTTTACATTTGTTGCCATTTTTATGTTCTTGCATAGAAGGCTACGGCTGCTCAGAAGCAAGGAAAGGAAGGCGTATCTCTACTCCACCTTATTTATACTACTGGCTATAACCTACTGCCATAGCCTGTAATGTTTATTCTAAGGTTAGCCAGCTTTGTGGGAATGAAGTAAGTCAATTCACAAAATTCAACCATTTGTCAGCTAACTCTATATGTCACATTAATTATTATATTTCATTCGCTCTTTTCTGTTTGAACTCCAGAATAGAAGTTAGAACTTCTCTGAAACATATCCTTCCTGTTGGTGCTGTATGACTGGGTTTATTAACCTACAAGTTTTTACTAGAAGTTCATACTTTTCAAACAATAGCAGTTGTTAGAAATGCCTAAATGTAAAGCAATTCTTAGAAAAAATAAAAAGCAATGCTTGCGATGTGAAAAAAAAAAATTACACATTGGCTTAGGCAGGTCTTGTTTTTGGACAGTTTGAGTACAGACATATTCAAACATATCCTCTTAAATACTGCTTATCTCAAACTGCATTTTCCTTGCAGGCTTTTGCGAAGAACATTTTCATTATATCAGTGATGGGATTCCTGTGCCATTTGCCCCAAAGTGATTACCCTGCTACATTCTGCTACATTTAACCAAAATGTGAGGAATTTGCTCCAACATAGTGCCAAAACTTAATGTCACTTTAATAATACTGAAAATATAACAGCTCGGGCCTCGCTGCCCGGCCGGACCGTTATGATATGCTTACGCAAGTTTTCAGGTTTTCAAAACTTTTGATTATCGTCTCAAATACCATACTATTCGATCACATTTTGTATGAATGACAGACAGTATCTGGAAGTTTCGTAATAATTTTCATGTTAGTCGTCTGTTTATTCTGGAGGGTTAGCTAGTGTCGTTGAGTGCGCTTTTCACCGCGCTCTGGTGTACTGCAGAGAAGCAAACACCACGGAGTAGGCATCGCGATTTTGCATGTCTTGCTTCGCCGCAGCGCACCTCCGTGTTAAGCGGAAAGCACTCCTCCAAAGCGAGACGCAACACAGTTCCTGAATACAACTTCGGCTCGTAAATATGATAGATTGTGAGATCCTAGCGGTACCTTTTTCGAATTCAAGATTTAGTAAGGGTACTTCGGTATTGCAAGAACATTTATATGTGCTCTTTTGTATGTTTATTTATTTATGCCAACTCATTTGTTTAGCTATCAATTTTCTATAGGTGTGAGTAGATTAGAACTAAATTGACAGGAGCAGTGGATGGAATCTCGGGAAGAACCTGAATGAGTTCGGCGGGATTGTTTTTAAGTTTCGTTCACGTGCCGTTTTTGCTATGAAGTTCTACAGATAAAATGTAATTTATGTTGATAATCAAATGACAAGTGCTTTGCTTTTTATCTGAATTATAAATTGCAGTTTTATTACAACCTCTAGAACTTGAAGGAAACATCAGTTTATGTGATCAATGTTATTGTACTATTTCAGTGGCATTCAGTACCTAAAATAACCATTCAAAGCAGTTTGTGTTGTCCTTCATCACTCACCTTCTTGTCACCTTGTCATGGTGCTTCTCCATGCAACTAAACGCTATAGTTTTGTGTTTGAGGGACTCCTGCTGTGCAGTTGATGCTAACAAAGGTTTGAATGTATGTGAGAAGGCAATGTAGACATTGACTTTTAGTTGGACAGGCCGAAAAATTAAGCTTGACATAATGTTTGCATTGGTATGAATAAAAATTAATGTGTGCTTATGCTACAGAAGTTCTTTTTGTTGCTCCAAAATTGACTTTTGACTGCTCCAAGAGCTGCGCCAAAATGACTCGGACCAATCACATCACTGGTATCTTTAACAAAATCTGCATATCATTACTATGTTAAAATATTCCAGCAAAAATATAAAATATTAGGCATAATACCATGTTTTCAATGGGCTGGAGCGATGATAGACATCACATGCCGACCTCATTAGATGTTCTTGTTAAACCACTTCAAAAGGATAACAGATCTTGCTCTATTTATACACTGTGCAGGACGATAGGCCAGCTCAAGCGTAGGTTCCACTGCCTCCATGCTGAGTTGAGGATGCAGCAGAGAGATGCTGTGACATCACTGTCGCCTGCTGTGTCCTGCACAACCTGGCCAAGACATACCCCTGCAGCATGCCAAGGACTGTCCTCCCCGAAGAGGTTCCCGTCGAGCCCGTGGCAGCGGGTCGTGACGAAAGCAATGAGGCTCGGTACGCCATCATCAGCCAGTTCATCGGTTGAGCGTAAGTATACCAATATATTGCACATGCTGCTTCGCATGGTCTTGAGTACCAGTGCATTGTGCTGGCAAGGTACCCCCAATGATGTAAAGTCGTCAAACATTACCTTTTACAACTTATCCTCTGTGATACAATGTTGATATATAAAATTTTAATACGCTGTACATGCTTTAGTTATATTTCATCTCACCCGACGAAGGACTAGGGCCCATAGCAAATATACCACATGGTTTCAAACAGGCTCGTGATTGGACCCGGCGGCCCGTAGCATTGGGCTTTAGTCCATCGTAGGACGATACGGAGTATAGCAGATCTGAATCCAGAAATCTATTGACAGTTGCAAGTAAAATGAATTTTATTTCTCAGCAGCTGTGTTGGCTTTGTCATATGTAAACAAATACATTCAAATTGAAAATTAAAAACAGCATAATATGTCAATGTTTACTCTTCTCCTAATTGTTTTTTTAACAATTTGATTTGCAATTCTGCACGCTGTGTTTCCAGTCCAATTAAAGTTTTTTGGTCCTCTAGTAATTTTTTGACTGATGGTAGAACTCCTCTGCAGCAGTTGCTGCTGCGATCGTTGCCGTGGCAGCTTGCTTAACCCTTTCTGTGCACTCCTTCTCCAGCAGGAGATTCGCTCCCTCCAGCTGCTGCTGCCTCTCTGTCTCCTGCAGGAACCGCTGTGAAGCCTCCCGGCACCAACGTCAGCTGTACGGCACATTCGTTGGAGCCCGCTGCACCGCCTCCTGTGGCAGACTCTCGTGCAGCACTTCCGCTCCCAGAGGGACCAGGCTGTGGATCTATTCCCCTGGAGCTGCGACAAATGCATGTGTAAAAAGTGGTCAGGTTTTGTTCTTGTCAGTACGAGCAAAGAGAACACACTGTGCATAGTTTGTAACCCTGATAAAGATGCCGATGCTGTGCCAAATTTCATTCATACGTGTTGGTGCAGAGGACAAAGTTTGCTAGCTAAGTTGGTTTATATACTGACGTGCAGGCTTGAGGTCGGAGCACAGTGTCGTTACTTCTTGCACAATTGCCCAATACATGGTGTGGGAAAATGCGCATTTGGTTGTGAAGAGCATTTGCATGCATGTGTTCATACACTTTCACTGCTAAAGGTTCGAATGCAGCTGTGTAGCTATGTGATTAACAGTTCATAAAATTAGTGGTCACATTTCCAGTCAAATCTCGTTGCACTGTGCACATTGATAGGACAACTTCAAACATTACAGCACATAGTTTCACTGGCATTGATTTTACTCGCACAGGTTACCATCATGGGAGTCGTTAACTTCACAACGGGAATGAAGGTAGTGTTTGAGCCAATTTTCCTAAGTTGGTAAAACTAGCAACAGGATGGTTGTACTGTGTGTGATCTTTTAATTTACATATTGAAAACCTGTTACAGTTAGCATAAAAAAAGCCATTGCCACTTTGTTGCATTTAATTTTTATTAGATTATGGTAAACAGCTTTACCTCCTGATTTTTCATTGCATGCCGTCCTATTTCATAAATTTGTAGCTTCGGTAAAACTCTTTCAGCCTTGTTGAAAATAATGAGAAATGTGGTAGCGCTTTGTCTTGTCAAATCTTGGAGTGTACTCTGGAAGACGGTTTCGTGACTTATACTTCGACCCGCCTTTGAGCTTTTGTGGTTGAAATAAAACTGAAGCCAGATTCCCGAAACTTTCTTACGACAAAAGAGCTTGTAAATTTATCTTACGACAAAGTTACAAACTTTTGAGTATTCCCGAAGCAAAATATTCGCAAGTTTTGCGCAAGTTACGGATTTCGTCGAAACGTGCGCAAAACTTACAAACATTTTGCTTCGGGAATACTCAAAAGTTTGTAAATTTGTCGTAAGATAAATTTACTAACTTTTTTTGCCGTAAGAATGTTTCGGGAATCTGGCCTCTGGTCTTTATATAAAAGTACTCCGCAGTAATGCTATTCAAATGGCAACATGCCCATCTTGTTATCAACATTTGTCCTCGTCTTTTAGAGCCTCGCCTGGAGCGACAGTTCTGTTCTTACTATGACCGGTTCCTTAGCACCATTTACTCGTCACACAATCGGGTCTAGAAACCAGTCACCTACTCTTCCGTGTCACCTATCGTGGCAACCAAACCCGCACAGGTTGGGAGAGTCCTCGCCGATCGTCTCGAGGACGGCTTCGACGAGGGGCGTCAAGACATGGGGGTTTGGCCCAGCACCTATGAATTAAGGCATAGTAATTTCGTCTCGTCTACTACTTACTCGAGTCATGAGCAAAAACAAAGGAGGTGGGGTTCACTGTTCAACCAAGTATGTAAATGGAACTTTCATGGGAAAATCAAAATAAACAAATACTGCATGAGGCATTCTTTTAAACATTCAGTAACTGCGACATAACATTGCTGAAACTGTGGACTATGTAATCATGCAATTTTTACTTTCTTACAGTTTGGCCTGTCGGCCTCGGTTGGCCTGGACCATTGTGCTCTCTAAAAATGTGTGTTAATATTGTGTCCAAAGTTTTGGGTCTTCCACTAGAACTGTTTTACGAGTTCCAGACAGCCTGTGCAGAACTTGTACATAAACTGCAATAAATGGTCTTCTGATGCTGTAACACTGCTTTTACTGCTGTTCTTAGAAGATGACAAGTCGACTCCCAGCAGAGGGCAAAGGTGCACGAATATACAAATGTCCACATACACGTTTCTAGGTTTGATTGTCCATATATTATCACTAAAGCAATGCAATATTTTTTTAACTTAAGAACACAATGAACTTACCTGTGCGCTGTTCGTGCTTCTTGTATAAGCTGTACAGCCGTCTGGTCTTCTTTAAAAGGTTCCTCCAACACTGCTGTAATTGGTCTGGGGTGCGCAATCAGCCCATGCCTGTCTTTCTGTTTGGGTCGTGATCGTAGCACTGAACTTCCCCATAATTTGATATTTTCGCTTCCCCACTACCCGAATTAGTTGTAATTGTTCATCCAATGTCCAATTCCTCTGCCGTTTCATGCTGATGCTTGATGTCGCCTGACTCATTTTCGATTTCAGATTGGTTGTGATCGTCTGCTACGTAATTATGTCTCTCTTTATAATCCTAACAAGACATCTAGTTATCCCAAAACAAAATAAATTGACGAAAGACAAGCGCAAGAGAAAACATGGACACTTCTTTCATGATAGAAGCTTTGTTTATTTCCCAGTTGTACAAGTTCGGAGACGACAGTACCGAAGTTCGATCGAATGCCGTGCCGGCAGTTTCTATTGAGGTAACGGATATTTGCTTCCGAGGAAAGTTTTTAGTCTACATCTTGCCTTCGTTGAACCGTCTCCCGCTGCAAGGGGGTCGTCGGTGTTGTGGATGCGCTGCAAATACAATACACGGCGAACTGTACTATAAACCAGACTCCGCGATTAGAGGCAGTTTTTCGGAGAGATTTGTTTCACTACCATGCGATTGCGGCTCAAGGTAGGTTTTAAAAGTGAAAAAAAGAAAGCTGGACGTTGATTACAACGCAAGATCTGCTGACATGACATTTTGATAGCGGTACGATCTCATAACTTTCTCGTGAAACATCGCGGCACTCACCTAGGTAATATATTTTGAAGGTCCCGCTGACTGTAGCATTCGTTGAAACAAGTCCACTTCAGAGGGCGATGCGTGAACTCGAACTTGACGTGACCAGTCAAGCGTAGCCCTGCTCCCACAGCACGCTCGCCGTCCGGCGGTGGGCGAGCTGCCGTCGACTCCGACTGTAGACTCTGTGTTGAAATGTCCCTTTCGTGGCACGAGGATGACGCATCTTCGTAAAAATAAATGTTCCCAAGCGTGACGAGCAGCCGTAGCAGCCATATTGTCTGATGCTAGGTACTATTTGACTCCGGCGTCCCTACTCTGCAGGTCACGTGACCTAAAATTCCCCCTCGTAGGGAAATCCGGTTAACCGCGGTTAGTTAACCAGCTTCGAGCAAACGGGCCCTGGTCCTCGGCCGTCTTAATGGGTGAGTAACCATTCAACGTACCTTCTGAGGAATCCTCCGGAGACAATAACTTGTCCCTGAGCCTTGTTCGGATCCAAGTGCAACAATCTATCGAAAATTTTATACCACCTTATTATCAGCTCAGTCAACTGAGGTGGCGTCGGGCTGGTAGAAATTTGGAACAAGCTTTGTTCGTCTCCCTTCGTAAAAACCGAGTAAAGAAATGCATTAGATGTGTTCGCAATCTCGTTAAATTCCGTTATAACCGCATCATCTACAACAATCTGCTAAATATGTTCTTTTTTATTGCTTACGTACCTCAAGAATTTCCCTTGTGAAACTCCTCGAAACGTCATGTACGAGTGATTCCAAAGAAACTTTATTTCGCTCCCTCAGTAATCGTTTCATTGTTGTGTCAATCCCCACCCCTGTCCGTTTCGATCTGGATGAGCATCGTACCGGCATGCGGTCGTGTATCACTACTGCGTGATGCACGTTCAAGACCCCAGGCTAGCGGTTGTACTGCACTGGCTAAATTGCTCATCTACAGCTGGGAGACTCGTCACCCGTTGAGGCAGACCAAGTTCTAGGCTGTATAAACACATACACAACCCAATTTTTTCATTGTTGTGGTAATTTCCTAAATAACCTCAAGTGTTTTTTTTTTTTTTTGCTTTTCGTATTTGTTTTATTTTACACTTCTGGTGAATGATTTCCCGGGTAATCCACGGTTTATGCTTTGCTATTTGCTGAACACATGTAGGAACTAGGAACATAGATTAAAAAAAAATGACCGCATCTCCACGTGGTGAATGATGTTGATTGGGGCGAAGCTCTGGTGGTGCTGATTATACTGATTTTATTGTTCATAGGTAGTGCTGATGGTGCTGATTTTTTTGTATTGCTCATAGCTAGTGCTGACTTCCGGGTTGCGTTTCGACTTCATTATTACTGCTTTATGGTCGGTGAAATGCAGAGCCAGTGGTTCGTCTAGCGGATCAGCTTGGATCCGCTAGAAGCCGAGGGAACGCATCTCCACCGCTTAAGTCAACGGTCCATGTCAGAAAGAGAATGTGTGGTATGGAACGTGGTTATATACGCATTTGAGCATTTGACCGCAGCGCCCTCTCGTCTATAAACGTTGAGCCAATGCATGCAAAGGTTAACGCTATTATATACGCTTTTGACCGCAGCGCCCTCTCCTGTATAGACGTTGAGCGGCTACATGCAACGTTTCATCCATGACATCCCCAGCTCTTGAGTTACTACATCATCTCGGAGTCCCCTACTCGTCCCGCAGTCGTGGCCGAGTGGTTAAGGCGATGAACTAGAAATCCATTGGGGTCTACCCGCACAGGTTCAAATCCTGTCGACGTCGACTGCGCAAACATTTTTTTTTTCTTTTTTTAAGAAGACAGATGGGATGGCAATCGATGTGAGCACGGACGGACGGACGGACGAACGGACGGACAAGGAGCTTCACCCCTAATACAGTGCGAAACCAAACTCTTCAGTAAAGCCAGATGTCTTCCACACCTTGGGTATAAGAAAGGCTCCTAAAATAATCACATGTCATCTTCAGGTGGTTAAGGTTAGCAACGTCATATGCCTCGTGAAAGTCCCTTATTAAAGGGGTACTAAAGTCGATGCTGAGATCGTCCTTTTGTGGAGACAATTCAGTCTAGACGCTCTAAGCATCCCAACAAGCCGGAAATCACAATCGCGCGTAGCTTATTTTCTGGTTAAAAGCGTGTTCAAAGATGCCGACACGCCCTTTTTGGGACTTCCGAGTAACGTGGTCGACAAAGGGCGCTTGTCGGCGAGTTGCAAGCGATAGCTTCGCCCGCGGTGGAAGAGAGGAGTCTTATCCGAAAGTGTACCTATCAGACTCTCTTCGAAAAAAAGTTAGAATAAAATCATTCGGAATCTGCGCGTATTGTAGGGCTTTCATTGGTCCACACAATGTAGTCCGAAAGAAAGAGTTTACATGTTTTTCTATTGAGATGAATAAGCGGTTTTGCGATATAGGACTTGGTATAGACCTTTCCAAAAGCGCCTTCTGCGCGCTGCCATCTTTGTCTGCTGAGCTGTGGAACGCCTTCTGAGCATGCGCTGTTGGTCTGCTGTGCGGTATATCGGATGCTGCGCATGCGTCCACAGCTCAGTGACTCAGCATTTTCCGCCCGGGCGCTTCGTTCGAGACTGCCGCTGGAAAGGTCTATATGCGGGAACTAACTCGTGTTAAACAATATAAGATCGAAAACGACCTTTTTCCAATATTGACTTTAATGCCCCCTTAAAGGTTTCCTTGAGGCACATTGTTCTTTCCTGCGATTTAACATAATATTAAGTGAAACCATTTGATGACCTCATTAACTCCGATGGATTAATCGTTAATATTATCTGACAAAATAACAAATCTAATAACGTCTTACTATGTTCAGTGATTGTCATGTACTCCTGCACTATTTGGTTCAGACAATAATTAAACGTTATGTCAAGCAACTTTTCGTAACTTTTAACTTCTGAACGTCCAACCGTGAGCTGTTCCCAATCAATATCGGGAAGGTTAAATTCCCTGCCATGATTAGTCGAGCATTGCTATTTACGTATTTCTTTACCAAGATATTAAGATTCTCCAGAAACTCGGTCGGGGCGTTCGGCACTCTATACTTTGTTTCATACTTAGCGTGCAACGCTGTCAAAGCTGCTGGCGCGAGCGCGTGGCTTCATCTATGGTTCTGTTTGCGCGAGAACGCGTGCAAATGACCAACGAGATCAAGCCCCACGCTCGCGCCAGTAGCTTTGACAGCGTTGCACACTAAGTGTGAAACAGAGTATAGAGACAGCCACAACCACGAAAGGTGCATTACAAAATGAAATTTGACAGGACAATGTGTCTTTCAAATCGCACTCGAACGATAAACAAAAAATATTGCTTTTTCACGATAATAGCAAAGCCCCCTCCTCCAGATCTCTTATAGTTTCTAATCATTTTGTAGTTCGGTGGAATAATAAGATCGCTTGTCATCTCAGGCGACGACCAGGTTTCAGTTACGATAAGAATATACGGGTTGTGTGCCATTATCATGTGTTTCAGAGATATCCCCTTGTTTGCTATGCCTCTAGCATTAAAAGTGATAATCCGAAACTCAGATGGCTCCGCAGCTGATTGTGAAAGTCATTGCCGGTCTTCTCCCTTTTTTTATCAGACACTGGACGCATTGTATAGCTTTCAACGCCCAAGCAGAACATTATGTCGTTGTTTCTTAGCTTATCGTGAACAAGAAATATTTAATCTCCATTTTTCCTGTCCGTTTGTGCACATTCCCACAGTTTGTTTTTTCTCATATTCAGAGTTTTTTTTTTTTTTTTGCAGAGTCACAACTTGCAATCAGCTTGCTTCCCTTCAGCCTTTTGCAGTTTTCTTTAAAGTTTTTGCTTCTCATAGTAATCCATAAATTTCCTAATTACCGGTCTACATGTGCCCGTTTTTTTTTCTAACTAATCTTGTGGATTCGTTTAATTGACGTACCTGTTACTTTTAAATTGTTAGCAAATATTCCCTTCACAACAGTTTCTTTTAGTCCTACAGTGGTGTCACCATCGTCTTCTTGCAGTCCGTATATTAATAAGATATTTCCTCTACTGTATAGTTGTCTAGTTCAATCGTTCTTCCTTTCTGCTGCTCTACCGTTTGTTCAAATGTTCACTCATAAGATACTCGCCACGCTGTGAGTTTCTTAAAGGGATGCTGAACCGAAATCTGAATTCTACAAAGCACAGCGGAAAAAGCGTGCAACGGGATGCTATAAAGATCAAACAGCACTCATACAACTTAATGTCAAACGGATGACCGTTTTTTTAAAAAAAAAAAAAAAGGCGCATTTTACAGATATGTTTACGTCTTGTTTCTCCGAGAAGGAGAGGGAACGGCCTCGCGTCTTCTCCGCCTTGACGCCTTGAGGGGGCGAAACGAAGAGAGGAGGAAACGAGATATCTTGACGTCACGCCCCTCGTCGGCCTCGTTCAATCTTGACCTTTCTTTTCCCAAAAATACGGCCGTCGATTCGAGATATCGCCTTACGAGTAGTGTTGTAGGGATTGTAGCGTCCCGCCTACAGCTCCTGCATTGTTTTCTGAAATCCAAATTTCGATTGACCATCCCCTTAAGCGGTCAGAGCCCAGGGTACAGGAAGCGACAGTAGCACATCGAATCGAGATCCTACGATTGTGATTGGGTAAAGAGCAAGAGGCAGAGGGACTCGGCGCCTGTGATTGGTTCCCTCTCAATTCGTTGGACTTCTGTCGCAGCCACGGAAACGCGGCCACCGACTACTTCGCACTGTTCGTGCAAGAGCTTTGGCTGCAGGAATCAAAGCAACGCCAAGTTCGGGACTACAACTTCCCTGTCAATCTGAACGACACAGGTGGAGCCTCATCTTCCACTGCCTGGAGGACAAGTTCGAGGCCCTCCGCTGGAACTTCCTCGAGAACATCCCCGGGGAACTGTCCCGCTTCAGCCAGTTCCTGGGGCACCGGCGCTGGCTGATGGGCGACAGACTCACCCACGTGGACTTCATGCTGTACGAGGCGCTCGACCAGTACGCCCTGTTCAGCGAAGGCTGCCTCGACGCCGAGCCGAACCTCAAGGCGTTCGCGGACAGATTCCGGAACCTGGAGCCCATAAAGCGCTTCCTGGAGTCCGACGACTTCAAACCCTGGCCCGTGTTGCTGCCCAACGCTGCGCGCTTGAGCGCCGAGGACGAGCTGCCCAAGGCCCTCAGAAAGAGTTGCTGAAGGCGCGCGGTTTGGTTAGTCTCGAATCGCGAAACAAGATGGAAAACGCGTAGACTGAGTGCAATGCTTCATCGCATACTGACTTGGGAAACAGCCGCATATAGTACCGGGCGCTCGTAAAACATAAGTTGTTGTTTTTATTTTGTCTGTGTATATAAATTACCCATCGCAGAAAGTATAACCACTGTGAGAATCTGTCGCTAGCAGTTGTGAAAGAATGCGAAAGTTTCAGAACATGACGTTACCTGGATCAAAAGATAAGAGAGAAAGACGAAATGTCTCAATGAGCCGACGTCCACCTAAGCCTCATAATGTCAAAGCAAGAAAATGAGATTGTGGTCGCCTGTAGCACCTATTCCAATGAAGAAAAAAAAATCTTGTCAGCAAGAAAGAAAACTATTATCTTTCTCGCCGACAAACGTTTTTCACTGATATAAGTGCCACATGCGTCCGCAATTTCAGTTCTTGTTTTCACGATATAAGGCTTACGTAGACGTCGTCTCCTGGAGAAATTTCGTCTTTCTTTTTAATATTCTAGTCCAGGTAACGCCTAAGCACCAGCGTTATATTCTCACTGTGTTTGAGCTTTGTTTGATGCGCAGTTTATTTCCGCCGTTCGAAAAATACGGTTTTCCTATCTAATGAACGCCTTATACTTCTTTGCGGTGGACACGGAACACATGTGCTTCTGAAGCACAGCTGAACCAGAGTCACTAAATAAAGCTACGCTTCGAGTACCGAAACTCCAAAACTACGCGTCTGAAGCGCGTCAGGCGCCGCCATCTTGGGTCCACGCGCAGATAGAGGCGTGACTCTAGCCGAGCCAAGCCGAGCTGTAGCCGTCTCCTGCGAAAGCTGCTGCAGCCGCAGCTGTGGCAGCGAATCAGGGTCGTGTTTTTCGCATCTCGACGTAACATGGAAAACGCGCTGTGCTGAGCGACGGACTTCAGCGTGCGCGCGCAGTAAACAGTAAACAGCAGCAGACAGAGGACAGCTGGACCCAAGATGGTGGCGTTGAGAAAGCACGATGATGATGATAACAACTCACGTGACTGCCACTGTCCAATGATGCCGCAGCGAACCAGAATATTGTTGGATAGAGCGACTGTATTGTAAGAAAAATGCCAAAGAAAATGAATGCGGTACTCTGAAAGCGTAGCTTATTTAGTGACGCTAAGCTGAACGAATTCGGAGGTCCTATATAGGGAGTGTCGAGCAGCCCTTTCGCTTTCTTTGTGTGACAGAATCGGTGCATGTACTCCCGCGTATTCTCGGATTTCAACTTTCTAGTATTCACGCGAGACTGAGAAACACTGCTAATAGAAAAATAAGCGTCAAATACAGAATATCCGGTGCGTATTTTCGTGTCATAATAAGCCGAAGTAATACCTCATCACATAGTTATCGGTCATATTCAGTAAATTGGGAATAAAACGAAGCTCCCACTTTATACATCCCGAGCCGAGCAGGAGTGGAATTACGAAATGCGGAAAACGGCACGCAGCTGGATGAGCGGTCACGACTAGCGGTTCGCGGACTGCACGTGCCAGTGAACGTGACTGTTATCATTTAAAGTCACTTTCATACTTTCCACAGCACCGAAGAACGCAGCCACTACTCATCTTTGTTTCGTAAATATTAGGAGACATAGTAGTAGAGAGCTGCAAGCTCAAACTGTGATGGCCTCTCATTTTTAAGGCGCAGATGGCCCTGACTGCCCGCGCGTATATGACACAAGACACCAACGCTCGGAAACAGAGCGTTTAGCGAAAACAGAAAAGCGCAACAATGTAAGAGAACGGGCCCGCACCCAACATTCTCGAGGGCAAACTTAATATCCGGCGTAATTTTCAGCCTTTACCGTGTGGGGACCTTCGCGCAATCTACACTTATTTCATCCTTTCAGTCGCAGCGCATACCGCGCACGTCGGCATGCTGCGGCATATTGGCGTATGTGACTACCGGGTGTTTGCAAACATGACACTGATGCACTGCATACGATCTGTCTTTATGCACCGCGTTATAATAATATTAATAGTTTATTTACCATATACATGTATATATGGTGGGAGCTGGGGAAAAAAGCTTACAAGGAGCTTGACGGGTCCCCAGCCCCCTCACAGGAACACAGCGGTGTCAAAAATTGTACAAAGCAAAGAAGGCCACTAATGCAAAACAGGAATAAAAAAAACAAAAGGAAGCAAAGCAAACACTGGGCCGAAAATGACAACTAGATATCAGCCACACACAACAATGAAGAAAATGAGCTTGCAAAATACTAAAAGTGAACACGACATTATTTCAAAGAAAATATTCACGGATCTCACGTGGGGTTAAAGATACTATATCAACATTGGAATGCGAGAAAGTGTTGAGCAATGAAGGCAGAGCTCTTCTAATCATCTGAAGGCCGTAGTCAGTGCGCGATGTATCTATTATCCAAGGGTCAGGGTGACGAAGGGTATGAGTTTGCGGTTTTTTTCTGAGGGAAGCCAAGTTGAATAAGAAACTTTTACTCTGGGTATATTCGTGTTTATATTTCATGGCAAGTCTATATTTGTAGTATTCATGTATTTTCATTATCCCCACATTAGCAAAAATTAGGTCCGTGTGAAAGTCATGGGGTACACTGCACACAAGTCTTATCGCCCTTTTTTGCAATAAAAAAATTCTATAAAGATTTGTTTTTGTCGTGGTGCCCCATATTAGATGACAGTAGTTTAAATGTGATACAAATACAGTGTTATACAAGAGCAACTTAACACTTTGCGGGAGGATTAAACGATGTCGATATAGCATGCCGATGACACCAGCTAGTTTTGAAATAATATAATCAATGTGCTGAGGCCAAGATATGGGATTTGAAAACAATACACCTAAAGTCTTGAAAGTATTTACAATTTCTATGGGGGACGAGTATAGAACGATGTCACTCGATAGTGAAATATTCTGATTCTTAGGACTAAAAACGATAGCTTTAGTTTTATTTTTATTCACTAAAAGATTATTTGACGAGGACCATGCCTCTAGCCTTCTCATTACGTCGTTTGCTATTGGGATGATATCATTACAGTTCCGAGTTGATAAGAAAATACTGGTGTCATCGGCGTAAATGATAAATTTAGCCTGCGGCGCAATATTAATGATTTCGTTAATGTATATATTAAAAAGCAGTGGTCCAAGTATGCTACCTTGTGGTACCCCGGATTTTATAGGTTTTATATTAGAGACGTTACCACCGATATTGACATACTGACACCGATTATCAAGATATGATTTAATGAGGAGCGCTGTGTGTCCTATTATACCGTAGATATGAAGTTTTGAATAAGCAACTCGTGATTAATAAAATCAAATGCCTTCGTAAAATCTATAAATATGCCGAGTACTACATTCTTTTCTTCAAAATTGCGTAAGATAAATTCCTTTTGATCTAACAAAGCAAGTTCTGTAGAACGTTTCTTTCTGAACCCAAACTGTGACTCTGTGAGAATGTAAGAACCCCCTTGAGCACTTCCCTCGCCTGGCCCTTTAAAGGGATACTGAACTGAAATTTCGAGCTGACAAAACAGGGCTGGATAGATAGGCGGGACGCTACAAAACCCAAAAACATCAATCCTACAGCGATATCTCCAACGGATCGCCGTATTTTTGGACAAGAAGTTTGCGATTGAACACGGACGAGGCCGACGAGACAAGGCACGTCACGATTCCCATTCCCTCTCCTCCTCGCTTCGTCCCGTCGAGCTGGTGAACCGAAGCGAGGAGGAGAGAAGCGAGGCCGCTTCCCCTCATTCTCAAATTCTCCCGGAGGACAGTGACGTCAAAGACCTCGCTTCATCGTGCCCTTCTTTTCCAAAAGTACGGCCATCCGTTTGAGATATCGATGTATGACTGATGTTTTGGAGTTCGTAGCGTCCCGTTCAACGCTTCTACGGCCTTATTTTGCGAAATCCAAATTTCGGTTCAGTATCCCTTTAAAGTATGGGCAAGTATGTCGCCCTTAAGTTCACTAAAATGCTTAGATGGGCCAGTTGGTACATCATGGGAAATAAGCGCCAAAGGAACACGGACAAAGAGTAGAATAACAACGACACAGGGCGCTGTGTCGTTGTTATTCTGTGGCTCCGTAATTTAATTTCATTTATTTTTGCTCAAACACATACTTTCGGACGTATTACATGAGCGAGGATTTGGAGAAAAATTATACAAAAGCACAATACATATAAAACTGTGGGTTAAAAAAATCAAACAAGAAAGACCAGGATCAGAGGGGCCCTTGATTGGCTCAAGTCATGTACACAAAGCCAAGCACATACAAACCGAAAACAGATTATCATCTTGGAAACTAATTCAATAATAAATCTTCGCATTTTTTCCTAAACAACAACTCGTCACGCCCAGTTGCCACAGAGTCTGGGAGCGCGTTCCAATCTGAAATACACAAAACTAACGGAGATGAGAGGAATAGATTAGTGCGTGATGCAAAAGGTTCCACTTTCTGGGTGTTATCACATCGGGCCGAAATATGGGTTGCAGGCCTAGAAAAAGTTTGTCTAAAAGTAGAGTCGCTGTGATAAATTCGATGGAAAAAACAAGCGGGAAATTTTCTTTCTTATCTCCAAACACGACAGACCCAGATTTTGTTTTAAACTCGTGGCACTGGTTTGATAAGAGTATTTTCAGAAACAAAACGGGCGGCTTTATTTTGCAAGGCCTCAAGATTTTTAACGAGCTAATTTTAGTGCAGGTTCCAGATTATATTTGCGTATTCTAGTTTTGGTAGAATTATAGTTTTGTAGGCAAGCAGGCGTGTTTCTTGGGGTGCCAGGTACAGCATACGCCTTAGAAAACCGATTTTTTTCTAGATGCGTTTAATAACATGTGATAAATGTGGACGTTCAAACTTAAGCTGGATGTGAAATAAACACCTAGATATTTATACGACGTGGCAAGTTCTAGTTCGAGAGAGAGGAGGCTGTACTGGGTCAATATCACATTAGTTTTATAGGTAACTCTCATTCGCCGGCATTTTCTGATATTAATGATAAGCTGCCATTTTAAGCACCAATTACTAATTTTGTCAAGGTCAATTTGTAGAGCGCGACTAACATCTGTACTAGTTATTTTTCGATATATAACACAATCGTCTGCAAACAACCCGATTGTTGATGTTAAGGTGGATGGAAGACCATTGATATAAATTAGAAACAAGAGGGGACCAGTATACGCAACCCTGAGGAACGCCTGATGTCACGGGCAGTGTTGAGGAAAGGGTATCGTTTAACCTTACTGATTGGGCTCTACCACGCAAAAATGCCGCAATCCATTCTACGATAGATGGGTCTATTTGAAGATGGGACAATTTCAAAAGTAGGCGACAATGGGGAACTGTATCAAGTGCCTTTGCAAAGTCGATGAAGATAACATCAGTCTGAGTGCCAGCATGAGTGTTAAAGTGCAAATCTGTGATGAACTCAAATAGTTGAGTAATACATGAAAGGTTTTGTCTGAAGCCGTGCTGATTTAAAAAAAGGAAGTCATTGCCGTCGAGATGGGACATCATAGCTGTAAAAATGACGTGTTCCATGATATTGCACGGAACGCTAGTGAGGGAAAAAGGCCGATAATTGGAAGGGTCAGACTTTATGCCAGATTTGAAGATTGCTTTGACGATAGCGAAACCCTAGTCAGTTGGAACAGTACCAGTATCTAGACTTTGCTGAAATAGCAGAGATAAAAGAACTGAGGCCGAGTGGTTTACCATTTTTAGTACTTTTGAAGATATGGCATCATCGCCGGCGGCGCAGTGAGACGGGAGTTTATGAATACGTTTAGCGATACCGTTACCTAATGAAATGGGAGACATGCATGTGCAAATTGAAACTCCGGTGGCGAAGGAAGCGGGAATGATTCTTGAGTGAATACCCTCGAGAAAAGGCTATTCAGCATGTGACCCGCATCGCTATCGGACAGGCAGTCACCCTCTTGGTTTGTGAACAACAAATAACTTCAAGTTTCACTAGGATTTAAGATTTTCCAAAATTCGATACAGAGCCAGACAACAAGTGCACAGCAAAAACAAAACGGCCCTATCCAACTGCGAGGCCGTCGCCAAGACTCGTGTGGTTTAAAAAAAAGCGACAAACGACGCAAGGAACACGTATAACCCGACGTCCTCAAGGTTTGAGATTCGCACGCGGTAAACCTGGAAGCGAGAGCTCCGCTTTACCCCTGACCCGTAGTGACAGTATCCCAGCATACAGACTTGGCCCAGTGCAAATTATGTCGCACGAGTCCATATCAGGTGATGCCTCATCCGACGATCTCAGCGTTCTATCGGCGGTCCACTCGGCTTATCTCTAATCAGCGTCCGACCGTCTGGCGTCCTCACCAAAGCCTTTTTCTGGGAACTTTCTCACTTTACGCCACTGACAGCACAGCTGTAGCCGGGCACATTGGCTCCGACCAACAATGTCTTCCAACGCAAGCGACGCTGGTGTTACGTCGACGATCACCCTGGGCTACTGGGGTGGCCTTCGCGGTATCGTCGTGCCTATTCGCTGCATGCTCGAGTACGCCGGGGTGCCTTACCGCTTCAAGACACACCAGTACCTCCGAGGCGGGACCACGCCGGCGGAGTGCAAGGCGCGCTGGCTGGAGGACGGCGCGGCCCTAGCGCAACAAGGGCTGCCCTTCCCCAACCTGCCCTATCTCATCGACGGCGACGTCCAGCTCACCCAGAGCCTGGCCATCATGAGGTACCTGGCCAGAAAGTACGGCCTAGACCTGCCAGACGCTGACCTTGGGACTGCAGCCAGGTTGGACATGATTGAGGCCCAAGTGAACGACTTCAGGTACGTGTGGAGTCAATGAACTGCTCATTTGGTCCCCTAACGAGGCGGATAATATTTGAAATAAAAAGATATACGGTCCACCTGGACCACCATGCCGGTAATCTTGATGTTTGCGTCAATCTCGGTGCTCATCCCTGCCGGAGATTCTAAGTTGGTTGGCAACCTACGTAATAAGCACTACTACAAAGAACGTCGATGCTCCTTATATCGACCAGCAACCATTGTTAACAAATTTGAGAAAGCGAAAATTTTACTGGTCTTCTAGTCACTATTGATGACCCTGCCCTCGATAAAATGTAATAGCATAAAAGTATACTGTCTTGTGCTTTCATGAAACATTCGGCTAATAGTACATTAAACATATACTTTTAGTACCTGCACCTTAGGTGCCCTATACTGTAATGCCCTCCGGAGCGATGTAGGTATTCAACTAAATAAACAGACTGGATCGGCGTGCGGAGAGCACCGCTAAAATGCGGGTACACTAAGAGAATATTATGCGCATACTTCACGCAATGAAAGTATACAAAAACGTACGTTAAGGGTACTTTTTTTATAATAAAAGTATTAGATTAGGATACTTCGACTGTTTTCCTTTTTGCTAAGAGTGAGCTTCGCCAAACTTTAAAAGAATTCAGAAGCTATCTCGGGTGAAGCGAAAATCGCCCGAAGTGCCACAGCATAATGGACCAAACGGATGAAGCCCTCCTCCGCTCCGAGTTGATATGGCTGAGATTTAGCGTGGTCATAGGTCGATGGTGGCACTTGCCTCAAGCTTGTTTTCAAAAGTCACGATAACACTTCCAATACATCACGTAAAAGACAGTCTGCGGACACCTGCCTGAGGCGTGCTTTGGCCTTGTACGACGGTCACGTTACGTTGGTCATACAAAAATCAGTCAGCAGACATATTCGAAGTACATGAAGCGCTTCGAACAGGCTTGAGCCGCGTCCTCAGACACTTCTATCTCGTGTCTGTAGCGAACACGGTGTCTTTTGTATACTATCCAGACCGGTTATAGCGAAGTCAACGGGAATCGGAAATCACTTCGCTATATCCGCTATTTCGTTATAACGGACTTCGGTTATAACGAAGTGCAAAAGGGAATGAAAAATCGCCATCGCTTCGCTGTAGCCGCTATTTCGTTATAACCGACGTCGTTATAACCGGTCTCAACAGTATGACGTATGGACAGTGCGATTGGGGCTTTAAGAACGAACACCACGAGCTTAATCCCAAAGGGACAATAAGCACCCGCTGTAAAATCCTACTCAGTGGCAGTAGAGAAAACCTCCCAGAACGGCCGCAACAAGTTCCACTCGACGCTCGTGTCCCGACGACGACAGTCTAGGAGTCGGTATCAGTGCCTCTCTTTGGGACTCCGTCAAGAGTTTAGGAGGGTCACACTTCGCCGCGGCGCCTCGGGTCAACGGCCAGACGCGTGACGTCGACGCCGCCCGTTTCTCTTCGGCACCCGCTCGAGGACGGGACCACACTTCGACCGACCTGATCGGCCCGCCCTCCTACATCCTCCTTTCATCTTCCCAAACAGCCGATTCGCAGAATGACGGATGGCCGAAAAGGCGTACATCACAAACGCAAAACCTCCCTCTCTGCAAAGATCTGCAACAAACAGTTTGCATACGTACGCGCGGGCGCGTGTGTGTGTGTCTGAGTGTTTGTGTTTGTGTGTTTGCGCGCGCGCGCGCGCGCGCGCGTGTGTGTGTGTGTGTGTGTGTGTGTGTGTGTGTGTGTGTGTGCGTGCGTGCGTGCGTGCGTGCGTGCGTGCGTGTGTGTGCGTGTGCGTGTGCGTGTGCGTGTGTGTGTGTGTGTGTGTGCGTGCGTGCGTGCGTGCGTGCGTGCGTGCGTGCGTGCGTGTGTGTGTGTGTGTGTGTGCGTGTGCGTGTGCGTGTGTGTGTGTGTGCGTGTGCGTGTGCGTGTGCGTGTGTGTGTGTGTGTGCGTGCGTGCGTGCGTGCGTGTGTGTGTGTGTGTGTGTGTTTTACAGATGCCAGTCAGATCAATCGGGGTTCATGGTAAAGGCTCGTCGAAGGCGCCGCCCCTCAAGACGCTGCCCTTGCTGTTATCCGTGGCTCGATTAAACACGTGAGCGCGTGCTGGCGACAAACCGCGCCCGCGCTTTGTTGGCGTGCGATGCATAACGGTGAAGGACCATGTCGCAAAACGAGCGAAAAATGGTGGTAGGTCGGCGTGTGAAACATAACGTAGGGTTACTTATAATATTTCACTGGAGTGATTTCATCATTGGTGAAACATGAAAGGTACAGAAGTGGGAGGGTAATAGTGGGGAAGCCAGTAAGCCAAAGAAAAAAAATAAAAACTAAAACGTCGAATAAAAGTGGATTAGACATATAGTCTTAAGGAACGCAGGGCGTGCCTTGTGATGTTCAGGCTTCTTGGTTCGTGATCACGACAGCCCAGTTGATAAAGATGGCGTCGAAAATAGTGACATGCCACATTGTTCGCTCTTTCTCTTTTCGAACGACACAGGTGGAGTCTCATCTACTACTGTTGGGAAGACAATACGAAGCCCTCCGCTGGAACTTCCTCGAGAACATCCCCGGGGAACTGTCCCGCTTCAGCAAGTTCCTGGGGCACCGGCGCTGGCTGATGGGCGACAGACTCACCCACGTAGACTTCATGCTGTACGAGGCGCTCGACCAGTACGCCCTGTTCAGCGAGGGCTGCCTCGACGCCGAGCCCAACCTCAAGGCGTACGCGGACAGGTTCCGGAACCTCGAGCCCATAAAGCGCTTCCTGGAGTCCGGCGACTTCAAGCCCTGGCCCGTGCTGCTGCCCAAAGCAACGCGCTGGGGAGCGCAGGACGAGCCACCCAAGACGCTAACAAAGAGCTGCTGAAGGCCCGCTTTAAAATATAATCTTGCGCAACGTTGCGCGAGCTTCGTGTTGTACCGAACTCGGAGACAGCCATGTACACTATCCGCGACATTTTAGCGCGAACGCGACATCGGCTCTTTTTCGCACATCACTTCGAAAAGGTATGGGCGGGCACCGAACCCAAATGAGTACTTCACATCATACTACGCTCTAAAAAAAAAAAAAAGGTGTATTATTACACCCTTTGTCCCATATAATACACCCAAAACTTCAGTTCAACTTACAGCGCACCGACATCGAACTGACGACCCCAACTTTTACGAGGGTCTTGATAGCTCTGTGCTACAACTTATTAAAAAAGCTAATGTACGTGTGACTGACTACAAAAAAGTTGATCGCAGTTTCCTCGGCCCTACTGCAAAACCTCAGTGTTTTCTTTCTGTGGTCTTTGATACATATTTTAGCCATGTAATAAGTTCTATCGCACCGTCATCAAGGCCCTCGTAAAATTTGAGGCCGTCTGTTCGACTGTAGTGCACTGTACGTTGAATTGAAGTTTTGGGGTGCTTTATATGGGACAAAAGGGTGTAAGGGGATGCCCTTTTTTTAGAGTGTAGTAGTTTCGATCCCAGCCTTTCAATTCTAAGAGAAAAACGAAAAAACGAAAATGACTACTGTTTGTTCGCGCTAACAGTGTCACGCCATGTACTCCCCTCCCCTCTGAGATGCACGCGGAACACCGACTTTCGAAGATTAATCTATTCAGTATGGACGTCCGCGAGTATAAACAAAACAGTAAAACAAAATTCCCCTCTTTTTATCTTTACAGCAGTGGTTCTCAAATGGGGGTCCGCGAGACCCTCAACAATTTTTTTATTTTTTTATTTGGCACGTTTTTTGTAGTTCAGTCCGGCCGTGACTAATTTGAGACCTGCTTCCGGAACTACGACAGCAATAAAAGGCAGCTGTTTCATGTTCCAGACGTGTTAACTTACTTACGTACCCCCCCCCCCCCCCCCCCCCCCCCCCCGGCTGGAAGGGGTCCCGCATCACGGCCAGCGGTTGGCAAGGGGTCCCCGACACATCCATGGCTGAGAACCACTGCTTTACAGGATAGGTGTTCGTTTTTTGTCACAAAATATGCAAGAACATCGTTATCGTCCCTGGGATGCGCCAGCCTCAGCTTGCTCCACTGGCTGAGCTCATTATAAAAATCACACTGTGAAACGCTGTATGCCTATTGCCTATTGCCTGCCTTTTGGGCACTGACCAGTCGACCCAAGTATGAGGTGCTTAGCGCCACGCGGGTCCGTACACATCGCAATAAAACGGGCAACCCAAGAAACAAGTGTAAGCTGACAGGTACGAAAATCAGGCGAACGGGATACCTTCCTACGAATACCAATACCTCCTTACGCAGGACAGGCTCCCTGAGCAACTTTCGCAACGCACGCCAACAGCTCCACGACAAGGCCGCAGTGCTTTGTTTTTCTACGTCAGCGACAAGCGGCCAGTGCGGGGCATACACTGTTAATGAGCGCTTCATGCCCGTTCGGCTTGAACACGTGTTCAATCGATGAAGACACGAGCCCCAGCAGCTAACGCTGACGCAGCACGCCGGTCCAATCAATGCCCCACGCTGGCCTTCCGTCGGTGACGTAGAAACGTGAGCAGTGCGGCCTTGTTGTCTAGGGGTATTCGCATATGCTCATCAAGGACACCCTCCCAAACGAAAGCAGTGACGATGGAGTCAATACACAGCTCAACCAGCCAACCAGCGTAGTGACACCGATAATGTTTTGTTACACCTCAAAGGACTCGAGACACCAGCAATGATGAACGCGCAAGACGTCGTGATATTTGAAGCCGCGCACTTTACATCCGGTTCGAACAACAGCTATCGTCCAATGGCGAACCCCGTTTAACTGAACACACTATTAGCGGCGAGATGTTTCGATGGCGCCCTCGTTCGGTTGCCTTTCGTGACGTCATTACCTTGTGAACAACAAGTTCGATGGTGTTTGTAATGGGCATGGTGGAAGCCTGAAATCATAGCGCTCTCAAAGCAACACTGCCAACACCGTCAAAACTGAAGTTCTTACATTCCACTTATTTCCGTCGATGAGACATCCTTTGGTGACGTCATAGTCAGCATTCGGCCAATTGTGGTGGGCCGACCACAGCGACGCTTTCGATCGCTCACGTCACCAATAGCTATATTCGCTCTCTCTCGTGGTCAGGCACACGCGCGGAAGATTTTTGACGTGTATGTAACTGTCAGGTGAGGAGGCACTCCATCGCCGAGTCAAGAACCACATGACGACGGTTGAAACTTGCTCTTGGTGCGATCGAAACTACTGTGGTCCGTTTTCTTCTTCTTCTTCTTCTTCTTCTCCTCCTTCTCCTCCTCCTCCTCCTCCTCCTCATTATTATTATTATTATTATTATTATTATTATTATTATTATTATTATTATTATTATTATTAACGCTTACGTATCCTACCAACACTTTTAAAAACGCCCGAACGTAAAATTAAACTAGATGTCAGTTGTTTCTATATCGTGACGTCGAACTGTCGTTGCGTGGCGACACTGGTTCACGCTGTAGGTGAAAATCTAGCCAGTGCATTCGATGTACATGGCTAGTGTTGGCAGCGAAAACCGGCCGGCGCTACGATGCCGATCCGTACTGAAACGTGCGAGGGCTGGGATTGAAACCAGCATCCCTGGGATCTGCAGCAGTGGACGTGAGAGACGCGTGATGGAGCTCCGCCTCTATGAATGTCATGAAACATTTTCGGTCGGAGCAGCGTCATTAATCATTCGGAACACACGATGGTTAGCAATAACTGACGGTAGGCGTATCGAGTCTGGTGCTCGGTGGTTATTGGAAAAAGGGTCCGCTTTAGTACACACAAAATAAGTTTCGTTCGAGCATGCGTCCCGTCACGCATGCGCAGTTGTGCTCCCTTACCTATTGGTCACACACTAACGCTAATTCATGAGAATGGTTCTTTTTTTTCTGTTGTGTTTTCCCTTAATAATCTTGTTTAAGTGAATAGAGAGGCCCACCAAACTCCGGAATCCGGTCTGTCATAAGAATCGTTAATGCTACAAATGTTAGACCACGTAGACCACGCATTATTTACCGATGGATTAAATACGATGAGCGAACGAATGGTGCGGAATCAAGTTTAAATATTTCACGAAGAGCGACAGAGCTTCCGCGGAGCGAGGCACATCAGTAGGCTTTCTCTCGTCGCGGAAGATTTGGTAGACCAAGTCAATAAAACATTTCTGGAAAAACGGCGCTTCAAACGTTTTATCTGGCGACAAACGTCCCTAAAGTTCCAAGACCCTTGCCTCAAAAAATCCTTAGGAACAAACGTCGGGAACACGAATTCAGTGGCGTGACGTCGGAGGCTTGAGTTGGTGTAGAACGAAATTCACTTTCTGGACGCGCCTCGTTCAAAGCCGTACATTACACTGGCAAAACATCGGATCGATTATTCTCCGCGAGTGTGAAACTCCAGGAAGTGAAATATCTGAAAACGCAAAACGGCAGTCACACTCCAGAAAATATGTCAAACAATGTCTCGGACAGTCTGCAGCAATGTGGTGGTTTCCAGACAGTGTGACAGTCTCAGTGCAGTGTGACAATCTCAGACAACAATCTGTCAGAGGGCGTGCTTCATTCTTGCATGACTCCAGAAAAACTACGTAACGTACTCAGCGACGCCTTTAAATTTAAATACTGATGTCACTTCCGTAGTATTAGCATCTGACTAAACGTTTCCAGACACATGAAAATATGTTTTTAATATATTTCCCATATACGTGGCTCGCACGTGACGTCAGCCCGCCCCTCTTTCTGGCGGCCACAAGCGCCTCGTTAACGCAGCGGGAGCTACCCTCCCCCTTTCCCCCATTACGTCTGACAAAGTGACGTCATTGCAAGCTATGTATATATTCGTGATATTCACTAAACCAGGAAACGCAAAAACAATAAAAATGAAAAAGAAAAAAATGAGACAGGACCGTCCCCCGCCCCGCTTTACCCGTTTCTTCTTAAGTAGCACTTCGTAAACGTTGATTACCAGTGAACATGACTGTCATTTTGTAGAGTTCATTCCACCATTTGAAAAGTAGACGTTGCACATATCTGCTTCGAATATATTAGGAACGATAAACGTCGAGAGCCTCAAACTGAAACCGCAATGCCCTCGCACTTACGAGCCACATACGGCCGACATCCCCGCACGTATAATAAACATCATAGTCCGGAACGACAACGTTCAACGCAAACGGAAACGTGGGGACCAACGTCAGATAACGGCCGGCGCCCGAAACACCGCCGACAACGAACTCCCATCTCCAGCGCAATCTCCCCAGCGTTTACCCCACGTACTTTTTCGGCGATATATCCACACATATTTCATCCGAAGCACGCCGCACGTCGGTTCCCGTCACGGATAATACAGATAGCTGACGGGCGTCGCTCAATCTCCGACAGCATTCCGTAGCCTGCTCCCTTCGAACATCGTGCATTCCGGCTTCGATCTCTCCTCACTCTGCCCGAGCTTATACTCTCGCAAAGGTTACTTTCCCCTTCCTCGGCCATGCCCCACCTACCGTCGAAACGCCGCGTCCATATATATCGCTCGAAAACGTAAACAAACACACGCACATACGCATGCACATACAACTAGAAGCGGCTCCGTACCCGGGCGGCGGCACATCCATCACGTCGTCGCCGAGGTGACTTCCCAGATCAGACGCCACGTGGAGGCATCCACCTTTCTTTGTGTACCAGCGTTCCTTATTTTATCGCGGCGTTTATTGCGCGTGCGAGCATCCGTACACGAGGTGCCTGTTTGCGCACTCCAGGGAGTGTGAAAGGGGGAGGGAGAAAGGAAAGAGTGACAAAAACGGGGAGGAAGGGATGCTCTGGAAGTACCAGGACCCCGCGGAACAGTCGTCTCTCGTGCCTCGCCGCCAAAACTAAGACGTCCAAAGAAAGGAAAGCATGCGGTTTAGCTTTCAGTAAAAGCTGCCAGTATATAGTTTCCTTAGCCGCTTTGGTGGCTTCGAGGCGAATCGCCGGCATACGGATCCCCAGTCGGCGGGTTCGTAGCCCGGCCGAAGTTCCCGCAATACGACGGAGGCCCAATCCATAGAGGGCGCCGTGTAACCCAGATTTTAGGGCGCACGTCAAAAGATCCCGAGGCCGTCAAAATGAATCCGCAATCCTCCACTGGGGCGTGCAAGATGCATTTTGTTGGTTCGGCAGGTAAAACCTCGAATTTTCACATTTCATTTCGTAGTTTCCTTTGTTTGTCAACAAAGTGGCACATGACACAGAGCGGCTACCCCTCTCCGGCTGGCGGTACTGCGTGCGGACGCCCCACAAAAGACTTGTAAACTTACACCCACGAAATTTGAATGCGGTAAATGCAGCACTTAAAGACACCTTCGTGAAATATTTTCACTGCATTCCCTTCATTAGCTTACTTATACATTCCTTTTCGACTGAATAGCGCCAGTAAACACCTTTTATATCCAAAGTACGAGTCTGTGTTGTTTTTTTATCATTTCTAGATTGACGTGTCGTCTGTGCCGTCACAAGACAAGACGAATAGATGATAACACTGATCCCTCTCACATCTCAACTGCAAACGAACTCCATTACAACACTGCTATTTACGTTCTGTCACAGTTTCGTAAATTGTGTTGTTTGTTGTTTTTTTATCATTTCTAGATTGACGTGTCGTCTGTGCCGTCACAAGACAAGACGAATAGATGATAACACTGATCCCTCTCACATCTCAACTGCAAACCAACTCCATTACAACACTGCTATTTACGTTCTGTCACAGTTTCGTAAATTGTGTTGTTTGTTGTTTTTTTATCATTTCTAGATTGACGTGTCGAGAAACACCGGAAATTGGCGACAAAAAGCACAAGGTTCACAGGAAGGCGAGGCCTTCCTGTGAACATCGCAGGGAGCCGACCCAAGAAACGGGCTTCGAACAAACAAGTGCACAATTCATTGACCGCTCGGGGCTTCGACCCTGAGCTTGCACGCTCCTTCCTTTCCCCTCCTAGAGCCGCTAAATGAGCTGCGCTTAGAATCTCGGCACTCAATTCCCCGACATTGTTGTGGGCGCCGCCATTTTGGGGCTTGTTCAGAGCAGACGCAACTACCGATCGTCATGATTCAAAAGTGCGACTTCCTGAGCATTAGATTCGGTGTTAGGAAGCTCATGTAATATTGGTTTGCTCTGCCGCGAACTGTTTAAAAACGTTTGAGGAGAACGGAAAAAGCGTTTCCTGTGATTTCAGATAAAGCTTCAGATAACTGGCAACCATGATTTTAAGCCACAATATGACCAAGTGTCGTTACTCTGAAGCGTAGGTTATTTAGTGGCACTATCCCCTACCTCTTTAAGGCTCGACGGGACGCAAGGAGATCACGCTTGGTGTGGCGTTCACTGGGGCCGAATTCTGCTCTGGAAGTACCAGGACCCCGCGGAACAGTCGTCTCTCGTGCCTCGCCGCCAAAACTAAGACGTCCAAAGAAAGGAAAGCATGCGGTTTAGCTTTCAGTAAAAGCTGCCAGTATATAGTTTCCTTAGCCGCTTTGGTGGCTTCGAGGCGAATCGCCGGCATACGGATCCCCAGTCGGCGGGTTCGTAGCCCCGCCGAAGTTCCCGCAATACGACGGAGGCCCAATCCATAGAGGGCGCCGTGTAACCCAGATTTTAGGGCGCACGTCAAAAGATCCCGAGGCCGTCAAAATGAATCCGCAATCCTCCACTGGGGCGTGCAAGATGCATTTCGTTGGTTCGGCAGGTAAAACCTCGAATTTTCACTTTTCATTTCGTAGTTTCCTTTGTTTGTCAACAACGTGGCACATGATACACAGCGGCTACCCCACTCCGGCTCGCAGTACTGCGCGCGGACGTCTGGGGGCACACCGCCCCACAAAAGACTTGTAAACTTACACCCACGAAATTTGAATGCGGTAGATGCAGCACTTAAAGACACCTTCGTGAAATATTTTCACTGCATTCCCTTCATTAGCTTACTTATACATTCCTTTTCGACTGAATAGCGCCAGTAAACACCTTTTATATCCAAAGTACGAGTCTGTGTTGTTTTTTATCATTCTAGATTGACGTGTCGTCTGTGCCGTCACAAGACAGACGAATAGATGATAACACTGAATTCCCTCTCACATCTCAACTGCAAAATGAACTCCATTACAACACTGGCTATTTACGTTCTGTCACAGTTCGTAAATTGTGTTGTTTGTTGTTTTTTTAATCATTCTAGATTGACGTGTCGTCTGTGCCGTCACAAGACAAGACGAATAGATGATAACACTGATCCCTCTCACATCTCAACTGCAAACCAACTCCATTACAACACTGCTATTTACGTTCTGTCACAGTTTCGTAAATTGTGTTTTTTTTTTATCATTTCTAGATTGACGTGTCGTCTGTGCCGTCACAAGACAAGACGAATAGATGATAACACTGATCCCTCTCACATCTCAACTGCAAACCAACTCCATTACAACACTGCTATTTACGTTCTGTCACAGTTTCGTAAATTGTGTTGTTTGTTGTTTTTTTTATCATTTCTAGATTGACGTGTCGTCTGTGCCGTCACAAGACAAGACGAATAGATGATAACACTGATCCCTCTCACATCTCAACTGCAAACCAACTCCATTACAACACTGCTATTTACGTTCTGTCACAGTTTCGTAAATTGTGTTGTTTGTTTTTTTTTATCATTTCTAGATTGACGTGTCGTCTGTGCCGTCACAAGACAAGACGAATAGATGATAACACTGATCCCTCTCACATCTCAACTGCAAACCAACTTCCCGGATCAATTGCATCGATAACTGACAGTGCACTTTTTAGGTCAGCTCTTACTAATCATTTTTTGTTGAGTGTGAATAACCATACATTACAGTGTTTTGATCCCAACTTTGCTCTCCCCCTCTGTAATGCCTTCGGGCCCTGAGGGTAAAGCAAATAAATAAATAAATAAATAAATAAATAAATAAATAAATAAATAAATAAATAAATAAATAAATAAATAAATAAATAAATAAATAAATAAATAAATAAATAAATAAATAAATAAATAAATAAATAAATAAATAAATAAATAAATAAATAAATAAATAAATAAATAAATAAATAAATAAATAAATAAATAAATAAATAAATAAATAAATAAATAAATAAATAAATAAATAAATAAATAAATAAATAAATAAATAAATAAATAAATAAATAAATAAATAAATAAATAAATAAATAAATAAATAAATAAATAAATAAATAAATAAATAAATAAATAAATAAATAAATAAATAAATAAATAAATAAATAAATAAATAAATAAATAAATAAATAAATAAATAAATAAATAAATAAATAAATAAATAAATAAATAAATAAATAAATAAATAAATAAATAAATAAATAAATAAATAAATAAATAAATAAATAAATAAATAAATAAATAAATAAATAAATAAATAAATAAATAAATAAATAAATAAATAAATAAATAAATAAATAAATAAATAAATAAATAAATAAATAAATAAATAAATAAATAAATAAATAAATAAATAAATAAATAAATAAATAAATAAATAAATAAATAAATAAATAAATAAATAAATAAATAAATAAATAAATAAATAAATAAATAAATAAATAAATAAATAAATAAATAAATAAATAAATAAATAAATAAATAAATAAATAAATAAATAAATAAATAAATAAATAAATAAATAAATAAATAAATAAATAAATAAATAAATAAATAAATAAATAAATAAATAAATAAATAAATAAATAAATAAATAAATAAATAAATAAATAAATAAATAAATAAATAAATAAATAAATAAATAAATAAATAAATAAATAAATAAATAAATAAATAAATAAATAAATAAATAAATAAATAAATAAATAAATAAATAAATAAATAAATAAATAAATAAATAAATAAATAAATAAATAAATAAATAAATAAATAAATAAATAAATAAATAAATAAATAAATAAATAAATAAATAAATAAATAAATAAATAAATAAATAAATAAATAAATAAATAAATAAATAAATAAATAAATAAATAAATAAATAAATAAATAAATAAATAAATAAATAAATAAATAAATAAATAAATAAATAAATAAATAAATAAATAAATAAATAAATAAATAAATAAATAAATAAATAAATAAATAAATAAATAAATAAATAAATAAATAAATAAATAAATAAATAAATAAATAAATAAATAAATAAATAAATAAATAAATAAATAAATAAATAAATAAATAAATAAATAAATAAATAAATAAATAAATAAATAAATAAATAAATAAATAAATAAATAAATAAATAAATAAATAAATAAATAAATAAATAAATAAATAAATAAATAAATAAATAAATAAATAAATAAATAAATAAATAAATAAATAAATAAATAAATAAATAAATAAATAAATAAATAAATAAATAAATAAATAAATAAATAAATAAATAAATAAATAAATAAATAAATAAATAAATAAATAAATAAATAAATAAATAAATAAATAAATAAATAAATAAATAAATAAATAAATAAATAAATAAATAAATAAATAAATAAATAAATAAATAAATAAATAAATAAATAAATAAATAAATAAATAAATAAATAAATAAATAAATAAATAAATAAATAAATAAATAAATAAATAAATAAATAAATAAATAAATAAATAAATAAATAAATAAATAAATAAATAAATAAATAAATAAATAAATAAATAAATAAATAAATAAATAAATAAATAAATAAATAAATAAATAAATAAATAAATAAATAAATAAATAAATAAATAAATAAATAAATAAATAAATAAATAAATAAATAAATAAATAAATAAATAAATAAATAAATAAATAAATAAATAAATAAATAAATAAATAAATAAATAAATAAATAAATAAATAAATAAATAAATAAATAAATAAATAAATAAATAAATAAATAAATAAATAAATAAATAAATAAATAAATAAATAAATAAATAAATAAATTCCCCGACATTGTTGTGGGCGCCGCCATTTTGGGGCTTGTTCAGAGCAGACGCAACTACCGATCGTCATGATTCAAAAGTGCGACTTCCTGAGCATTAGATTCGGTGTTAGGAAGCTCATGTAATATTGGTTTGCTCTGCCGCGAACTGTTTAAACGTTTGTGGAGAACGGAAAAGCGTTTCCTGTGATTTCAGATAAAGCTTCAGATAACTGGCAACCATGATTTTAAGCCACAATATGGCCAAGTGTCGTTACTCTGAAGCGTAGGTTATTTAGTGGCACTATCCCCTACCTCTTTAAGGCTCGACGGGACGCAAGGAGATCACGCTTGGTGTGGCGTTCACTGGGGCCGAATTCTGCTCTGGAAGTACCAGGACCCCGCGGAACAGTCGTCTCTCGTGCCTCGCCGCCAAAACTAAGACGTCCAAAGAAAGGAAAGCATGCGGTTTAGCTTTCAGTAAAAGCTGCCAGTATATAGTTTCCTTAGCCGCTTTGGTGGCTTCGAGGCGAATCGCCGGCATACGGATCCCCAGTCGGCGGGTTCGTAGCCCGGCCGAAGTTCCCGCAATACGACGGAGGCCCAATCCATAGAGGGCGCCGTGTAACCCAGATGTTAGGGCGCACGTCAAAAGATCCCGAGGCCGTCAAAATGAATCCGCAATCCTCCACTGGGGCGTGCAAGATGCATTTCGTTGGTTCGGCAGGTAAAACCTCGAATTTTCACTTTTCATTTCGTAGTTTCCTTTGTTTGTCAACAAAGTGGCACATGACACACAGCGGCTACCCCTCTCCGGCTGGCGGTACTGCGTGCGGACGTCTGGGGGCACACCGCCCCACAAAAAACTTGTAAACTTACACCCACGAAATTTGAATGCGGTAAATGCAGCACTTAAAGACACCTTCGTGAAATATTTTCACTGCATTCCCTTCATTAGCTTACTTATACATTCCTTTTCGACTGAATAGCGCCAGTAAACACCTTTTATATCCAAAGTACGAGTCTGTGTTGTTTTTTTATCATTTCTAGATTGACGTGTCGTCTGTGCCGTCACAAGACAAGACGAATAGATGATAACACTGATCCCTCTCACATCTCAACTGCAAACGAACTCCATTACAACACTGCTATTTACGTTCTGTCACAGTTTCGTAAATTGTGTTGTTTGTTGTTTTTTATCATTTCTAGATTGACGTGTCGTCTGTGCCGTCACAAGACAAGACGAATAGATGATAACACTGATCCCTCTCACATCTCAACTGCAAACGAACTCCATTACAACACTGCTATTTACGTTCTGTCACAGTTTCGTAAATTGTGTTGTTTGTTGTTTTTTTATCATTTCTAGATTGACGTGTCGTCCTGTGCCGTCACAAGGCAAGACGAATAGATGATAACACTGATCCCTCTCACATCTCAACTGCAAACGAACTCCATTACAACACTGCTATTTACGTTCTGTCACAGTTTCGTAAATTGTGTTGTTTGTTGTTTTTTTATCATTTCTAGATTGACGTGTCGTCTGTGCCGTCACAAGACAAGACGAATAGATGATAACACTGATCCCTCTCACATCTCAACTGCAAACGAACTCCATTACAACACTGCTATTTACGTTCTGTCACAGTTTCGTAAATTGTGTTGTTTTTTTTTATCATTTCTAGATTGACGTGTCGTCTGTGCCGTCACAAGACAAGACGAATAGATGATAACACTGATCCCTCTCACATCTCAACTGCAAACGAACTCCATTACAACACTGCTATTTACGTTCTGTCACAGTTTCGTAAATTGTGTTGTTTGTTTTTTTTATCATTTCTAGATTGACGTGTCGTCTGTGCCGTCACAAGACAAGACGAATAGATGATAACACTGATCCCTCTCACATCTCAACTGCAAACGAACTCCATTACAACACTGCTATTTACGTTCTGTCACAGTTTCGTAAATTGTGTTGTTTGTTGTTTTTTTATCATTTCTAGATTGACGTGTCGTCTGTGCCGTCACAAGACAAGACGAATAGATGATAACACTGATCCCTCTCACATCTCAACTGCAAACGAACTCCATTACAACACTGCTATTTACGTTCTGTCACAGTTTCGTAAATGACCCGAGTCAGAAGCAGCCGAAACGTTCAACCGCATTCGACATTGCAGTGGACCATCAAGTTCTCGTTAGGAGCCCCAAGCCCTGCCACTCGTACAAGACCTGCTCAATATGTAGATAGACCGTACACCGATTCGTAGAATGCCACAGGGAATCTCGTCAAGGGTCTTCGAGCAACGATTGGATGCAACCTGTACGGCCCTCGAATAATCTCGACTCTGCAACTTCATCTGCTTCTTTTAGTCTTTCTGCCAGATTATGTACGAGGAATCAGGACAATAAACGGTGTCAGGAGAAAGTGGAGCGAAAGCTCGCACTGCAGAACCCATGGATCATCGGTTCAATACACACACGTGCCCATCTGGATCTGGGTGAGTGTCAGTACCCGCGTGCGGTCGTGTACGGCTACTGCGTGTTGCGCGATAAAGATCCCTGCAGGCTATAGCGGTCGTACTATACACTGGCTAAATTTCTCATATACGCTGGCTGCATGTAGTCGTCTGTGTATCGTCCTGTCCGTGTTTTATTATTTCTATTATCAGTAAGCAATGTCCCCATGCTCTGGCCAACAAAGTTCTTGCTGTCTAAAAAACTAAGAACTTATCTTCTTTTTTTCATATTTTTTTACAGCGTTATGCATTTTGTTGATGTTGTTGCTGCAGTCGATAGTCTGAGCATGCCGCTACACCTTCCGCGATATTTCAGTACAGCCGCGTCTCCTTCATAGAGGCCCCGTCAATATGCATACCCCGCTATAGACCAGCACGCGGCCCTGAGGTCACGCAGCTGCGGTGGCGCTGTCGACGGCACTGAGCATGCGCAGACGCTTCACTTCACGCGAATTCGGTTTCTGCGCACGCGCAGTGCCCACACCTGGTGTGGGCAAAAGCGGGTTTGTTTGTAAACAGCGTGTCGGTCTATACACGACAGAGTTTTCGGAGACGGGCAGGGGAAATACTTGTACATGCATTTTTACCTCGTTATTGCGGACAACTCATATTATGGACGCTTTTTGGGTGAACGGAGCTGTCTATATAAACGAAGCCATCACCCCGCTCGATCTGTACATTACTTTGTTGCGAATTAATCTACTTTCTACCTCCCCTTCCCCTCATCCATGGAATATCTTATCATACATGCATTACCAGAATAGTTGTCTCGGTTCCTAATACCTGGTCAGTACTAAAGGTTGACAAGTAATGACCATACAATTCCTTAATCTTTTTTTTATGGTGTTTAAGTTAATTTTTATTTCGTTTCAGCTTAAGTACAGCGGATGAGACTTATTAAACAGCGTCAAGAGCGGAATTCACTAAACTTTTTTTTCTTTATTTCATGGTACAAGACGTACGGAAACATGGCGAACACCATGACGGTATGCTTTTGACGCTGACTGGTTGGTCCCGTTAGCTCGCAGCGTCGACTGCGTCTGCACTTAGGGTGAAACGAAGCGCAGAGCACCTGCATAAGCTTAACGTAGATTAGCGGGCACTCAAATCCTCGATTTCCTCGTGGAGGCTGCCATTTTTGGTACTTAGCGCAGAGCGGGCGCAATCCGTCGCAGACTGTTTTAGATTCCTGAAGCACGGAAAAGCGTTTCCTGCAATTTCCGATAGAGCCTCGGATAGAGCTTCGAGCAGCATGATTGCTCCAGGGTCCCGACCTAGAAAGGTGGCTTATTTGGTGGATCAGGCTAGACGCGCAACCTTCGCGTTAACCGAGCTCCGGCAGAGCATGACCGGGACAACCCATTAGCTCACCGTCGAGGAAAATCAAATAGTATACGCGGGGAGCGAGTGTTCTAAAATGCGACTTGTGGCGCAACAGAATGGAAGAAGGAGCGCTCCAACCAAAGGGCAAGAAGGCACAGGGAGCGTGGGATGACGAGCCACACAGTAAAAAAAAACCGTAAGTTAACAGCCGTTTTCAAAACTGGAAAGCGTCGTGAGAGGCGCGCACGGGCAAACTGCCGTAGAGGCGACATGACGGCACGAGTCCGTAAATATACGGCTTCACATATTTCTTATTTCAGGTCTGTGTTCGCTTTTCTTTCAAGTAAAAACACATAACACACACCACGTTTGCTCTAGGGATAGTTTTCTTGTTGGCAGATGTCTCATGTTACGTGCCATTCGTGCGAATGCGAGGATCTCTTGGACCGGCGGAGGGAGACCCACCCGAAAGCCGCGCACTCAGTGGGCGCACTCACCTCGCGGACGAAGACACGCCAGCAGTGTTGCCAGACGGAGAAAAAAAAAGTCAGCAGATTGATCCCCAAAAAGTCAGTAGATTTGCACAAAAATCAGTAGGATTCTACAAAATCTGGGTTTTGCACTTCGAAGAAATAGTATAGAATAACAAATGACACGATAATAAACACAAATAAAAATGAAAAAAAAAACAAGACCAGTTCTCAAGTAATTCTTTATGGAGGACAAAGTGAAATGGGCACAGTGAATGTGGTTTTTTATTATTATTACTATTAGCATTGATTAGTGTTGCGATTTTGAGGATTATTCTTGGAAATCGAGACTGAGCCACTTTTGGAATCAACGGATGAGGGTGACAGTGCGACATACACCTGTCGCTATTATTAAAACGAAACCAAAACAAGACGTTCCGGCACAGTTTCGTAAATTGTGTGTTTTTTTATCATTTCTAGATTGACGTGTCGTCTGTGCCGTCACAAGACATACTAAATAGATTAAGCATTAATTTCACGTACACATAAACAATTGTTTGTGTACGTGTAAAACAAAAAACAGCTGTAGAAATTATGTTAGCATTCAACTGGTTCTAGATTTTTCAGGAATGGAAAAATGAAATCTAAGTGTGTCACTGAAGCCCACTACATGTTACTATAAAACTGCCAAATATGTTTATCAAAGAACGCATTAGTTTCACACAAAACTTCTAATTAGTTGCTGGACCCTCGGATCCACCTATGCAGCGAGCTAGCCATGTTCGCAAGCGTTGGTGAAAACATCTGCCTCGTCCCTTTAGTGTGTCTAGTCAGTCCCAAGCAGCGAGGCGAGGCGGTGCTACTCGTAGATCTCTTGTATGCACTTCGAGGCGTGGATCGGAAGGCGCCCAGGCGTACTTCGCCCCACTTTTCCGTTCCAAGTTTTGGGCAGTTGGAATATATGGCACAGCTTGCTCCTTCGAATTCAACGTCACTTTTGGAGGGAGACGGCAGAGGAAGAAACGGGTACAGAGCCTTAGTAATCGAACATGCGTGGCGTGGCGAACGCAGGCAGGGAACAACGAAAGAGAGAGTGTTCAACGTCTCAATCAGAGTCACGTGGTTTAGGGATGAGCTACCGTCGCCACAGTAGGAGTTGTGTCAAGGTATCCTGGTCACCAGATAAAAACGACGAACACTAAAAAAAATAATTTTGTAAATATTGGAGTTTTATACATTCTGAAATGTTTTGTGTATGTCCAATAACCTATGGTGCTGTCGTGTAACAAATACTCTACCTTGCCTAATTTCTGCGTCCATGCCCCTTTCAAGTAATTTCATTTGGGTTCACAGCTTTCGTAAATCACGCTGGCACCTGCAGTGCACTTACGTGTAACTCATAGTTTGCAGATATCCGGCGGTTTAGTTTGTCATCGCATTCTATTCAGAACCTAATCACATTCCACATTTCTTTTTTTTTTTTTTCAGGTTCTGTAGTTGTTTATATGGACTTGATTGCTCTGGAAGTTATGAAGATCGCCTTCCACATGAAAGCTGGACGTGACCCACTAATTAATTATCAAGAATAAAGGTATGCACGTGTTTTACTCCCTACTGCATCTTGTGTGCGTTTCCTCGAAATTTCTTACTAACACGGTGTTCAAGCACCTGTTTATCTCTGGGAGGTGCACTTTCTTAAATCACACCGGCACCTTCAGTGCACTTACGTCTAACTCATAGTTTGCAGATATCCGGAGGTTTAGTTTGTGATCGCATTCTATTCAAAACCTAACCACATTCCACACTTTTTGTTTTGTTGTTTTCCAGGTTTTGTAGTTCTTCATATGGACTTGAATGCTCTGGAAGTTATGAAGATCGCCTTCCACATGAAAGCTGGACGTGACCCACTAATTAATTATCAAGAATAAAGGTATGCACGTGTTTTACTCCCTACTGCATCTTGTGTGCACTTACTTGAAATTTCTTACTAACACAGTGTTCAAGCGCCTGTTTATCTCTGGGAGGTGCACTTGGCAGTAACATCTGAAATGAACTTGTGACAGCAGGCTTGAAGAAACTCATTAAATGCAGCAACTCCATCTTCGAAGGCATTTTTCAAACTTCCCTTGCTAAAATGGTTTGATGGCATAAGTCACAAGTTGGTTTCACTGTCTAGCATCCACCAGAATTAAACTGAGGTTCCTGCACTACACAAGTTATGTGTAACTCATAGTTGGCAGCAATCGGGGGGTTTATTCTGTCGTCACATTCTGTTCAGAACCTAATCACATACCACTTTTTTGTTTTGTTTTCCATGTTCTGTAGTTCTCCATATGAACTTGATCGCTCAGGAAGTTAGAGATTGCATTTCACGTGAAAGCTGGACGTGGCCTAATTATTTCAAGAAAAAAGGTATGAACATGTTTGACTTCGTACTGCATCTTATGTGCACTTGTTTGACATTTCTTACTAACACGGTGTTTAATTATCTGTGGAAGGCACAGTTGGCAGAAACTTCTGAAATTAACTCGTGACAACAGGCTTGAAGAAACTTATTAGACGCGGCAATTCCGTCTTCAAAGGCATTTTCCGAACTTCCCTTGTTAAAATGGTTTCGTATCATAAGTCACAAGTTGGTTTCACTGTTTAGTGCCCGCCAGAGTTAAAATGAGGCTCCTGCAATGCGCTTACATGTAACTCGTAGTTTGCAGATATCAGGAGGTTTATTCTGTCATCGCATTCTCTTCATAACCTAACCAATCGATAAGGTCCCTCATGGTAAACTTATTTTTAAACTAGAGCGTCTTGGGCTACCACTAGAGATAGTTAACTGGATAGGATCCTATTTGTTCAATCGTAGCCAGTTTGTTGAAGTTGGTGGCCATTTTTCCGGTACCCTCGATGTTTCCTCTGGTGTTCCCCAGGGTAGTGTAATAGGTCCCCTGCTATTTCTGGTCTATATAAATGATATTGTATCAACTGTGAGTACTAACGTTAATATCCGCTTATTTGCAGGTGATTGTGTTTTGTTCAAAACCATATCCTCTGTTGATGACCAAAAAACGCTTAATTCTTCTCTTTCTCTAGTAGACGATTGGTGTAATGAATGGGAAATGCAACTGAATTCCGCGAAGACTGTTCACTTACGCATGACGAGGAAAATTAAACCTTTGAAATTCACATATCAAGTAAATAATGTTGCAGTAACCGAAGTAAGTGAATACAAATATCTTGGAGTAACCCTAACAAGCGATCTACGATGGTCAAAGCATATCCAAAACATCAGTTCCTCGGCTTTTCGAAAATTAGGTTTCCTACGACGCAAGTTAAAAAATGCTCCAACCTCCGTTAAACTCCAAGCTTATAACTCCTTGGTAAGGTCAAAAATAGAATATGCTAATATAATCTGGGATCCAAACACGAAAAAAGATGCATCAAAACTTGAGATGGTCCAAAGGAGAGCAGTTCGTTTTATTTATGGAATGTACAAGAGACTTGACTCCCCATCCTCCTTAATGGCGGCAAACAATATCACGTCCCTGGAACAGCGTAGGAAAATTGCAAGACTGAAGTTCTTGTATCTACTTTATAACAACAAGCTGTGCGTCGACTCAAGTTTATATATAACCTCCTTATCTTCCAGAGCCACTAGGAACCACCATCAGTTTTCTCTTCAACCAATATTTGCTCGAACCAACATTTTTAAGTTTTCATATTTTCCACGCACCATATCAGATTGGAACGCCCTCCCTTACAATATATTCATAGCCCCTAATTTTAATAAAGCACTTGATGATCATCCTTTTTAGGTATTGCCATTGTGTTCTTGTGTTGTGAACCTTTTTGAACATATGTTGTACAAACTTTTTCCCCCTTGATTGTTAGTTATGAGAGTGTTAATTACTAAACATTATGAAAGCCATGTGTAATGATGGTTTACAAGTCTTTTGTACCCCACACCTGCAAGGGCCTATCAAAAGGCCTGCAGTATGTAATAAATAAATAAATAAATAAATAAATATGGACTTGATTGCCCTGGAAGTTAGATTGCCTTCCACGTGAAAGCTGGACGTGGCCCACTAATTATTTCTCAAGAATAAAGGTATGAACATGTTTCGCTTCGTACTGCATCTTACGTGCACTTGCTTGAAATTTCTTACTAAAACATAGTCTCATGCGAATAGTAGATTTTGAGTTGGAAGCGAATAAAGGAATTGGCCGAATATTGTTGATTTGAATCTCGAATAGTTTTTCCATGCTTTTTACTATCATTGCATAATGCCTAGACGAAAACCCAGCTAAACTCGTGAAGGTTGTTCCACTTGTTCGTTTATAAGCCAAGTATATTCTATCTATATTTATGAACTGTGACCTCAGAAGTTCTGATGTCTTAAAATGGCAAGTTAACGATGGATTTGACATAAAATTAATCCTATAGAGATGCCCAATCGAGTGAATTTACAAATCTTGCTATATAAAATAATCTTCCTTTAATCTGAGATAAAAAATGAAAGCCGTTTACAATTCTCTGTAACGCCGGATTAGAGCGCAGCTCTTGAGGAGGAGGATGGAAGGGTACTGAGGGATAGGTGACTCCCTGAGGTCACGTCACCCCAGGGGGGTGACCCTCGTGAGGGTAACTCTCATAACCCTCGTGACTTTTGTGAGGGTGACCCTTGTGAGAGTAACCCTCGTGACCCTCGTGAGGGCAATCTTTTTGAGAGTAACTAACTCTCGCAACCCTTGTGAGGATAACCCTCGTAACCCTCACGAGGGTAACCCTTGTGACGTCATTATGGGAAACTTGCCATAATGCAACACGCGATTACGCCGACCAAGCCGGAAACGGGCACCTAAGAGCTGCGCTCTAAACGAATGAATCGCGCATGAGGAACGCAGGTTGTAAGGGCATCTCTGCCTAACACAGTATACTCTTGCATAACAGTCAGTTTAATTTTGAAACTTTTACTACGAAGTAGGTATACACATTCACAAAGTTTACATTCATTTTCAAATACAGCGGCACGCGTGCACCATCCCATGTTCAATGTATGCTTTTCTTCCAGGCACGCAATTGCGATATTTCTACTTTCCCAAGTGTTTATCGTGGCGGGTTATCCTGTTGAGTGCGCTTCTTATCGAGCACTGATGTAATGCAGAGAAGCAACACCCGCAGAGCTCGCTTCCGCGGGTATTGCTTCTCCGCAGTGCAGCGGTGCTCGGTAAGAAGCGCACTCAACGGGACTGGGCCGCCGTAACCAACACTTCGAAAAACACGAATAGTGCAGTTCTTCTCAAAGCTAATATAGAATAGTGTATTATTCACAACTACTGTTCGAAATTCCGAATATTCGCACAACCCTACTAACACGGTGTTTAATTATGTCTGGGAAGCACAGTTGGCAATAACTTCTGAAAATAACTCGTGTCAACAGGCTTGAAGTAACTCATTACACGCGGCAATTCTGCCTTCAAAGGCAATTTCCGAACTTCCCTTGTTAATATGGTTTCGTATCATAAGTCACAAGTTGGTTTTACCGTTTAGTGCCCGCCAGAGTTCAGCTGAGGCTCCTTCAATGCGCTTACATGTAACTTATAGTTTGCGGAAATTGGGAGGTTTATTCTGTCATCACATTCTGTTCATAACCTAACCACATTCCACATTTTTTGTTTTGTTTTCCAGGTTCTGCAATTCTTCATATGGTCTAGATTGCTCAGGAAATTAGAGATTGCCTTCCACATGAAAGCTGGACATGGCCCACTAATTATTTCTTAAAAATAAAGGTATGAACATCGACATCTTGGAAACCCTGAGATGGGGAACGATAAAAAAAAACGGACGAACACAACAAAATCTCAAACGCAGCTGAATTTTATTGATATCAACACACCAATAAATAGACTTTCAGACAAATGAAAAAGAGAAAGGGAAAAAAGAGAAAGGGAAAAAAAGAAGAAAGGGAAAAAAAGAAGAACTCAAACGCAAAACCAGACGACCAACGAGTTCGCCCCAGACAGCCCGAGCCACTCCCCGGCTCCAACACTTTCGCAAAGGGAGCCGACCTCCCGAACAACAACAACCCGAAGGTCGACACACACAGCGACCTCCAAAACGCTAAAGCCTAATCTTCATTTCCTACTTCCAAGCAAACGCTTCCCGATTTTCTTCCCCCACCCCCCACCCCCCCCCCCTCCAAGTTTGCAAAGCCCCCCTCACACAAGCAAAAACTCTTTCATCCGATCACCAATAACCAAGGACGGCTGGCTCACACAATTCCCCCGCTCGCGAATGCACAAGGTCTCCTTAATTAGCCTTTTAAACAATTCTTTTTCGTTACAGAGAACTGAAGTTTCACCCCAAAGAGGGGAGCAATTATTACAAGAACCAACATGATTTGCCAACTCCGAACTCTGGGCCCTATTCCTTACATTTCTTTTATGTTCCGCAAGACGGTCATTCAAACAACGCCCGGTCTGACCGACATGAACATGTTTTACTTAATACTGTATCTTGTGTGCACTTCCTTGAAATTTCTAACACAGTGTTTAAGCAGCTGCTAATCTCTGGAATGTGCAGCTGGCATTGACTCCTGAAAGTAACTTTGTCTCACAGCCTAGTCACATTCCCTGGGCACTAGATATTTAATTTGAATTGTTCCCGCATCAAAAATTAGTTTACGTGTTGTCTGTAACTTGCAGCGGCAGAAAGCTGTAACTCTCAATCACTGAGCTGCACGTCATGCGTGACGACGGGAATCGTTCCGACATTAAAAATTAGCTGGCGTGTTGTCTGCACCTTGCAGCAATGGCCAGAGCCTGTGGAACTGCTAGCTGCAGTGATTTAACAAAACGGACATCTCAGTGAACAATAAATATAGCAGTAAAATGCTATATTTATTGTTCACTGAGACGTCCGCTTTGTTAAGTCACTGCAGCTAGCAGTTCAACAGGCTCTGGCCGTCGCTGCAAGGTGTGGACAACACGCCAGCTAATTTTGTATGTAGGAACGATTCCTGTCGTCGCGCATCACGTACAGCTCAGTGATTGAGATTTACGGTTTTTTGCCGTTGCAAGTTACGGACAACACGCCAGCTAATTTTCGATGCCGGAACAATTCCCGTATCTGTGGATCACGTGCATAAGAGTTACGGTTTTCTGCCATGCTTCTACGGGTGAAGTTACGGGCAAAAACCGTAGGGCCTCATTACTGTCATGCACGTAATACGTAGTTAATGCTGTGACCGTGATGCAAGACAACGGAAATTGTACCGGCATCAAAAATTAACTGGCAATTTCAGTAATTTGACGGGATTTTTTTTACAGTGCAGGTAAGCATCGTACCATCAGTGGTTCAGGTCAGGCGTAAACAAAAGGACGTGCACTAGTAAAAACTTATATGCACAAGAAATGTATTTGTCCAATAACCGTATATGATCAAATAAGATTATATCAGAGGACACAAGAACCTTTTAGGAATGTATGAGAACAATATAAGATTCTATAAAATGTTATAACAAACTTCTTATCAGTTTCTTATAACTTCTTGTACAATCTTATATTAATGTTATATGTTCTAATAAAATTGTATCATCTTATATAATCTTATTTGATCATACAAGTTTTTTGGACAATTAAATTTCTTATACATATGAGATTTTTTACTAGAGTGGGCGTGTTGGGGGGGGGGGGGGCGAACAAACGCACGACGTGCGCAAGGAGCAGACACACTTGCATGTCGTATATACTTCGTTTCACTTTAGAGGGGCAGTGCAACAATTTTGAGGTTTAAAGAATTTACCGTTCGTATTTTTTATATTGCTTATCGTTCCTCGAGCAAACGAAAACATGCATCCTTCCCCCGAAATACAGCGATTCCACCACGTAATCGAGAAGGAAGAAACAAATTATTCGCCGATCTGCAACTGCGTGTGGCGATTACAGGAACTACTGTGTGAAGTACTCTGAAGGATGTCGTCCATAAGTTAGCGATTTGTGCAATTTCGTGCGCAATTTAAGATTCCTTTTTTTTTTTTTAATCTTGAGTTAGGTTAGAGCAATGCGTGAAAAGTCTAGTATTATCCCTAAACTTTATTAAAATGTCGTGGCGCCATCTACCGGAAGTCATGGCCCCTGCGCAGCCAGGGAGCCGTCGCAGGACTAAGCCCAGCATTTTGCGAGTGCTTGATGTATCAATAAACGTTTTCCACCACCACCCCGTCGTTCCCGGGTTTGTTTCTGCTGCATCTCAGACAGCATCTTGCTTCCGCGTGCGTGGGAGCGCACAAACGATGACGAAAAAGATGTATCCTGAGCCAACACGAGAGCCATGATCGAACTGCTTGGTCTACCCCAAGACCTACTGTAATCCTGACCTGCCGACAGACGAGAGCGGCAGCGCGCGGAGTTTAGTACACACAGAAACCGCAGCATTTCGTAACGCTATGAGTGCATGGCGCCACTTAAAGGGCCTCTGACACACCAAAAAACAAAAAAAAAATGTTCATGCTAGGCGTTGAATGGCATATCAGGACATTACACAAAAATTGTTTCCCTATAGAGTTGCTTAGTTTTTTTTATAAAAAATAGAAATACGAGGCCCAATTCAAAGTTCCCGCCGTGCACTGTGATGTAACAGTGTACCGCAAGGTGTCGGGGCGGTCAGAAGGGAGGCATCGCCGGAAGTCACGTGAGTCGTATCCCTCCTCGTGTTTGCCGCGAGCGCGTGAAATATTTTTTTTTTTAATATTCTTGTCATTCTCCATCACTTAATGTTGCTGTAAAGGTAGAAGAAGCGGAGTCAGTGAATTGACGTGATCAACTACAATGCCTAGAAGGTGCTGTGTGAGGGACTGTCCCGGTATTTCAGCAACTGAAGAAGATATCACACTGCATGCATTTCCGAGAGACATACATTGGCCGCATGTGCACCTAGTAAACAAGGTCTACTTATGTTCTAGACAAAATACGTACTTTGTGCTGGACGTTTACTTGTACTTGGTACACTCACCAGTTCGTATTCTTTAGACGGCAGGCATCTTCAGCCTGGAGAGTATCCGATGATTCACGACCTCGGTGTCTGAACCTTCAGCAATGCGATCGGGCGCGTAAGCTAGCAATCCTAATTTCTGCGAGCGTTCTAAAACATTTTTTTCAAAACTTGATAGCTTGTGTTGCGCCCAGTATAGCTATGTATCATCGGACTGACGGCATGCACTCGTACACTGGCTTGTACTCGCAACGCTTTCATCATTGACCTCCATCACGTCGATCCACTGACTCTTCGTCCTCAAATTTTACAGCACGCAAACTAACCAACGGTGCAGCGATAAAGAGCTAGTGGAACTGAAACTTCGTTTTCTACGGTCGCTCGTACGAAGATCAGAATAAAAAAAAAAAAGGCTTAGGCACGGTCGCCGAGAGCACGAGGAGTAAAACTCACGTGACTTCCGGTGAACCCACTTTTAGTGACGTAGGTCGATGCCTCCCTTCTGACCGCCCCGACACCTTGCGGTACACTATTACGTCACAGTGCACTGGCGGGAACTTTGAATTGGGCCTCGTATTTCTATTTTTTATAAAAAAAACTACGCAACTCTATAGTGAAACAATTTTTTTGTAATGTCCTGATATACCATTTCAACGCCTAGCATGAAAAAACATTTTTTTTTTTTTTGGCGTGTCAGAGGCCCTTTAAAGGTATTTCTACTTCCCAAGATATCCGCACGTCAATTTGAGGCGTGCAAGTCGCGGCTGCGTTATCTGGCCCTGACCTTTACGCGGAATAGCTCTCCTACAGCGATTTCGCCACTGTGCGTGGGAAATATTTTGCCACTAGGGGCGCCAGCTACCGTTATAGTTATTGCCGCGTGCCAGTCGCAGAGAAGGCTATATACTTCGTTTCACCTTATGTGCGAGCGAAGGCAAAGCTGGAAGCGCGAGCGCGAAAGTTCCGTGCGTTCAGGCTTTGCTCGAGCGCGCGAGCTGGGGAGAAACGCTAAAAGCGCTGGTCTCGCGCTTCTAGCATTGGCTTCGCTCGCAGATAAGGTGAAACGAAGTATAGAAGCGCGAGCTCATAGCGTTGGCAGCTGCTCTTAACGCACGAGACCTTGTGCTGCCGAGATGTGCCTTAGAGCAAGGAGCTCGAGCTTGTAACCTTTCTGTTGTATTCTCACTTCTTCTTTCATTGCCACATCTTTGCCACATCTCTAATTCTCGGCCACTAGATGCCATTTCGTCTTTTTCTCCTTCTCGAGCTGGGTACTTGCGCCCTGAATAAACAATTGGCCTGATGGCGGTTGTTCAGTCACGACGTCCCTGCCATTGTCCCGCGCTGGGACACACTTTTCTACGGTACGTCATAAGGTGAAAAAGAGTATAGACAGCCTCAATATGAATATGCGACGGAGGATAACCGGTTTCATGTTTAGCAGTATTTATTGATAAACGTTTGATAATTAACACATTAAACCTATTTCTGTTCTTTCAGAAGACATTGTGGGTCATTGCGGTCGGTTCATACCTTGAAAACCTTCCTAGACGCAGGCTTTGCTTTCACTCTTTTTAACTTAACATTTTTCTCGGCCACGCAGTTTGTGTAGTTTGAAAGGAATGGCCGAACAAATTTTTTCAGTAAGAGCTCGACCAGGGTTTTTTTTTTTTTTTGTGCTCAGGTGTTGCACCTTTGTGACCGAAAAGAGGGTTTCTGCATGCCGTTGGTAACACAGCTGCCAGGAATGAATGGGATGGTTTGCTGCGTCTCAGCAGCGTTTGAGCTGAGCCTTCCGCTGCTGCCTTTGAAAGGCAGACAAAGCCTGTAAATCTCCACTTTGGATATGACAGGCCTTCGCGGTCGACACTGGCGATTAGCGCAGTGTTAATAATCACTTGTCGCTACACATACACACCCACACACACACACACACACACACACACACGTGCTGTTCTGGAATCGGCTGCTTTTAAAAATTGTGCTAAAAGTCCAGAGTCCTTTAAGAAACGCAAAAAAAAAGACCTGCATGTGTCTGTGACGGGCTCGAGAACCCCGTGGAAAAATAATGTCATCAGTTTCCTCCAGTGGAGGACGAAGGTCCTGAAGCTGCTGGGAGAATCTCTGCCTTTGAACGTTGTATTTAGGACATTCCCAGAGCATGTGGTCGGCGTCTTCTGAGACCTTGCAAGCGTCACATAGAGGCGACTTCCTTTTGCCCCATCCATACAATACTTTTCCGGTTTTCGCACTTCCAGTGCGGAGGCGAAGTAGAACTGTAGCTTCTGCTCGGCTGAGACCACTTAGGAGACAAGGTTGATGCCCTGATTCTTCCGCTGAACCCAGTGATGAAATATGTAGGTGAACTTGCTTTTGGAGGCAGCGGTCGTCTGTCGGACACTTGAGTGTCGGAGCGAAATCATGCGCTCGAGAAGCGAGACGATCTGCTGTTTCATTTCCGCTTACTCCCACGTGAGAGGGCACCCATTGGAAACGAACGGTGAAACCAACGTCTTCTAGTGCATAAAGAGCTGTTCTTGTTGTTTCCACGAGTTCTCCTATTTGGGTTTGCTTGCGTAGACAGAAAAGGGCTCCACGGGAGTCAGTTAGAATGACGGCAGGCTGAGGCGGATACGTCTGTAGAGCCTTTAAGGCCTCAAGTATGGCGCAAAGTTCGCATGTCGTAGTGGAGACCATTCTTTCTAGCCGCCCAGACCACTCTATGCCAAGGCTTGGGATGCAGAAGGCAAAGGTGCTGCTTCTTTTGAAACGGTCAACCGATCCATCGGTATATACTCGAAGAAACTTTTTGAATTCGGTCGCAACGTGTTCATCTGTACAATATTTGAGACTCGGGGGATTTGAATTTTTTATTCTTCTTTACGCCTGGAACGTGCTCAAGGGATAAGACTGTGCGAACAGCCCAAGGAGGTGTAGATTTTCTGGTGATGATTGATGGTTTTGGTTTCCACCCGAGGTAACGCAGGGTGCGAAGAGAAATGCCAAATCGTGATAGGGGTCGTCGGGTGATTCTTCGAAGTAAAGAGAGGCCCGCAGTAGTTTCTTCAAGGCGGAGCATCTGTAGTAGGAGGTGCTGGGAAGCCATTAGAGGCAGTGGCAGTGCTCGGGCTTCTTCGTAAACCTTGAGGTTGCTGGTTCCTCTCGGAACGCCAAGGGCTGTGCGAAGTCCTTGTCGATGAATGCGTTCCAGTTTGAGAGCTGGCGTGGGTAGGGTGTTCATATAAGGCAAGGCATACATAAGGCGGCTGACTACTAATGCTGAGTGAAGCGAGAGCATTGAACGAGGGGAATTGCCCCAGTTTGCGCCACCAACTCGGCGGACGGCATTTCTAGCCGAGATTGTTGAGCTTGTCATCGCCTTTACTTGGTTTGTCCCTTTCAGCCTTTGATTTAAGCTGATTCCTAGAAATCGATGGTTTGCGACTTTGACGTAAGGGGGAACGACCAAGGCACAGGTCCAGTTTGGTGGATCGTTGATTTTTCCCCGGAAAAATCATAAAAACAGTCTTTTCTGCGGAAATGCGCAGGCCACAGCCTTTAAGGTATGTCTCAACCGATGTTATAGCCGACTAGACAATTGCTTGCAGGTTGCAGTGTTTGTGACCTGTCGTCCAAATACATATATCATCCGCATACACGGACATGTTGACCCTTGGTGTCATAAAAGCAACCGCGCTTGGGAGACCGGAGAGGACAACATTAAACAGAAGAGGTGAAAGCACGCAACCCTGTGGTAAACCGTATGGGGAAGAACGGTTGGCACTAAGCGTTGTTTCCAGTTTTACTCGGAAAGTTCGCTCTGTTAGAAAGTATTTAAGAAAGCGTTGCACAACCCCAGTAATGCCTAAGAATGTGAGTTTTCTTAGCACAACTGATGGTGTCACTCTGTCGAAAGCCTTTTGGATATCGAAGAAAACCGCCAACGTTGATCTTTTTTTCATTCCAATTTTGTTCAACTGCGCTGAGCAGGTCTAAGATATTGTCTGCCGTTGAAAGCCGAGTTCTGAAGCCTATCATAACATCGGGCAGCAGTAGTTTAGCTTCAAGCCACCAAGAAAGTCGAGCGTGTATCATGCGTTCCATTAGCTGTGCCACACATGAAGTAAGCGAAACTGGTCTATAAGATGAAGGTTCGGTTCTCCGCTTTCCGTGTTTGAGGATGGGCACAACCCAGGCTGAACGCCACTCACCAGGTACGTTTCCCGTCGACCAGATAACGTTACACTCGGACAGAAGCAGTTGCAGACCTTCATCTGGCAAATTGCAGAGCATTTGGTGGGTAATGCCGTCTGGTCCGGAGGCAGTGCGATTTTTGGTGGAACGGAGCGACGCCTGGAGTTCTTCAAGGGTGAATGGTACATCAAGAGGGGACGAAGACGAAACTATGACGCACGGTTCTTGCGATTGACTCCGGACCGAGGCGTAATAGTTGGCGAATTCGTCCGCTATAACCTGGAGGTCTTTTCCTCGTTGGAATGCGAGAGAGGCTTGGGGCGACAGTTTGTTTCTTGCTCCTATAAAGCAATCGAGAATATGCCAAATCCGGGAGCTGGTGTGTGGGCATCCCATTTAGCACACACATCGTGCCATTGTTGTCTGCGTAGCTTCTTCGCATAGCGCCTAGTTGCGCCGTTTAACTTGTTGAAATGCGATTTTAGTAGCGGATTTCCAGAACGCTGCAGCTTTCGTTGGGCCTGTCTTCTGCGTGCGCAAAGATTCAGAAAGGTCAGGTCCGGTTTGGGGTAATGTACTGGGAGTTGTATTTGCACTGTTGATGCTTTTGCGGCGTCTACAATAGCCGCACATACGTCTTCCTTTACCAATAAAAGGTGACTTCGGAAAGTATCAAAAATGATCATATCAATTGTGCGCTGCTAGGACGGTTGGTAGCCTTTTAAATCCAGGAAAATAGGAAAATGATCGCTTCCCATTGTTTCGGCTAATACTTGCCACGTGACCTCGAGCTCTATAGAATGGGCGGTTATATCGATGGCGCTGTAGGTGCAAGGAGGGCGGTAGACTGTAGGACGGCCATCATTTGCCACGACGAGATCGTGCCTCTCTAGAGCTGTAGCCAGAGCTAGGCCCCGTGCGTCTCGTTTATCGCAGCCTCACAGTTCGTGGTGGGCATTCCAGTCCCCGCATAAAAGTAAGGAGCTTGGGCACCGCTTCTTAAAGGAGCTGTGCAACGATATTCAATTGGAATGTTTTTCACTTTACACGAGCTTACTGGCACTAGTGGGACTCAAGGAACTTCGCATGCAATGCCACTGGCCAAGAAACTCCTTTGTTGCGGTGTAATTTCAAGGACAAAAGCGATCATTTTCATTCAATCTCTCCCTTGCAAAATTCGATGACGTAACGCGGGGATCGCAGTACACCCGTATGACGATATTTGAATGCGGTTCATAGATTGGACCCGAGCATTGCGTGGGCACTCGATTTAGGCTCGTGATAATTGATAGCTCCAGAAGCACTCGAGTAGTGGCCCGTGTCCAATCGCTGCAACGACGACAATAGCCGAGCCATAACAATGTCTGGAACTCAGCGCGTGTCCTGTGCTTTGCCAACCCCAGCGCGTGGCTATGATCAACATTGGCGGCATATAATCGGCTCCAGATCACGTGGCCGCTTGTTCTGGCTGCGAGTTGAGGGCGTGAACGCTGCTCGTTGTTTTTTAATTTTTATCTGGGACTTCTAATGCGTCGGGTGAAAAACGAAGGCGTGTTTCATAGGTCATTAACGTCAGGGATCCGTTCTAAGCGGTATTTGCGCAAAGTAAAAAAATTGTTGCATAGCCCCTTTAAGCTCCGCCACTACACGGGCCACAGGAAGGCCGCTTTTTCCCGGGCGTGCGTATACGGACCCCACACATAAAGGCTTACCAAATACGCTGACTTGCACTGCGACGATTTCTAGATTGTCACTACACAAATCAGTCACATCGATAGAGTGTTGAGGAAGAGACTTTTTGATGAATAGTGCAGCACTCCCGTTAGTAAATCCGCTCATAGTGGGGTTTGAGTACCTCACGTAGCCGGAGATGCTTTGATCATTAGGGAGGCCAGCTTCGCATAATGCAAGAATAGGTATGGGTACAGTCAATAAGTAAAGCAACAGTTCTGCAAGATGGTTTTGGAGACCTGCACAGTTCCATTGCATGACTAGCGGAATGTGTCTGAGCTTTGGCGACGATCTGTGAGGTTGTACGTATCTTGCAGAGTTTTCAATACTGACGAGGA